>MU624568.1:0-51993 GCA_025349905.2 Blastocladiella britannica
CGACAACTCAGGCAGAACAGGTGCCAATCACGCTCCTCGAGCCAAACTGGATCGCGCATGGTATCGAGGCTACTGCGGTACTGAGCAACGACGACATCCATGGTGCCGCTCAGCCGAGTGCGAATCGCGCGCCAATTTACGCGCTTGATATTTGCCCAAAGAACGAGCGCCTGCTGACGGCCGGCAACGACAATACTCTCCGCTTGTGGTCCATGGCAGCGGTCCTCGCGGGCTATAGTAATCCGATGGCCATGGAAGACACCGACGCGCCAACACGGCTCTTGTTTGTTGCCAAGTCCCATGAGGGTGGGGTCATGTGTGCGAGGTGGTCCAGCGGTACCGGCTCGCTGATTGCGTCCGTGAGCGACGACGGCTCTATCCTGATTTGGCGCCATGACTGCACCCCGATCAAAATGTCGGCGTTTTCGTCCGGGACGGGCCAGGCCGCTCATTTCCCAGAGCGGCTGACGGTCGTGCGCCGGCTCAGCAAAATGACGTGCGACGTGATCGACGTGGCATGGTCGCACGACAATCGGTTTTTGGCGGCCGCTTCGCTCGATAATTGCGTGGATGTCTTTGACGGCCAAACGTTTGACCGCGTCGCTACCTGCAAGCACGCATCGTTTGTGAAGGGCGTTGCCTTTGACCCCGTCGGCGCGTACCTTGTGTCCCAGAGCGATGACGGCACCGCGGTGCTGTGGTCCACCTCCACCTGGAAGCGCGACAAGAAACTGACTCATCCGTTCTTGCGCGACTCGGGGTCGGCGGCCGTCCTTGTGCGCCGCCCGTCGTTTTCGCCCTGCGGGTCGTGGCTCGCATGCGCCAATGCCGTGTCTAACGGTCTGCACGTTGCTGCGGTGATCCCACGCGGCCGGTGGGGCTTTTCCCAATCGACATATAACCTGGTGGGCCATTCGGCGCCCGTGTGCGTGGCCAAGTTCGCACCCATCATGGTCCCTGACCCGCGCGCTACTTCTGCCTCTGTACCTCCGGTCCCGCTCCTGGCCCTTGGCGCCAACGACCGCAAGATCAGCATCTGGATTCTGGGCCTGCAGCCGGTGCTGGTGCTGGATGCGGCATTTGACTCGGACATTACTGACCTGGCGTGGTCGTCCGACGCCCGCGTCCTGCTGGCCAGTTCGCGCGAGGGCCGCGTGGTGGGTGTCCATGTTCCTGCCAATCTCCAAGTGTATGGCGGACCGGCCGTCGACCGTCCTGTCATTGATAAGATTCTGTTATCGCATGGCCAAAAGCCCACGGGCGTGCTCGACCACGCCAACGTCACCGAGGCATCGTCGCAGAGTGCCGTCGCTGGACATGCTCTTCCACCGCCACCACGGGTTACGGCGGCGTCGTCGACGACGCGGGACGGCCGTCGGCGTATCCAGCCGCAGCTGATTGCAACTGTTGTCCCGGTCCTTCCAAGCACCCCGCGCGTCCCATCAGCGATGGCGGCGGCTTCGTCGGCCAATGCATCCTCTGCTTTGTCGCCAGTCACCGCGAAACAAGCGGCACGGCCACCAACAACAGCGACGACAACATTGGCATCTGTGTCCGCTCGTCGCCAAATACTGTCGCCCGGGCCCCCACCACCGCCGCGCCGAGGCGTGCGCGCGTCAACGAGGCTCAGCGCATCCTCGGCCCGACCCGCCGCCCTTGATCGCCACCCTCGCTCCTCGTCCGCTTCCTCCTCCTCCGCCGCCACCCACCTCTCCCGACTCAATAACGGCTGGCCCCTGGCGGCCATGGCCGTATCCGGATCGTCCCGCATCGCCCACGAGTCCGCAACGCTGCGGGCCGAGTTTTTACTTGACCGGCGCGTCAGCACCGTGTCGGTGGAGGTGGTCGAGTCGGGCCGGCCGCTCCTGCCCGCGGTGGCCCTGGACAGCCCGCCGCACGCGGTGCACGTGGGCAGTGCCCATGTGGCGGTGGTGACGGCGGCGGGGACGTTGATGGTGTTTGATAGTTGGACGCGCCAGTTTACGGTGACCACGTCGCTGCAACCGTGGCTACCCAACGATGGTCCGGTTGGCGATGGTGATCGCACGGCGGCGGTGCATTTCGTGCCCGATCCGGACGCGCCGACCGCGGGCATGCCTGATCTGGAGATTGCTGGAGTAGGGTTGGTTCGCTGGGACACGCTCCTGGGCGTGTTTCTGCTGGTGGATGCCGGAGGCGGTGGTGATTTGACTGCGGATGAAGAGGACGACGACGAGAACAGCGGCTGATTGAATTTATTCCCTTTACTTCTCTTTGGTTCCAGAGCATACTTTACTCAATTATACATTATCATGTCCAGCAAGGCCATTACCGCCGAAGAGCGCAACCTCAAGATCAAGGCGTCCACGGTCAAGCGGTAACTTATTATTCTTGCTTGGTCGCCAACAGTGGCGGAGCGTATTTTCGACCAAGACAAAAAAAAACTCATACGCGCGAAAAAAAATAAAATAAAGACTGGCCAAGGACATCACCGTGTACAAGGAGGAGGCGCGCAGGCAGCAGGAGCGCATTGAGAACCTGGAGACGTCCGGCGCCGACATTCACGATGTGCGCAAGCAACAGGAGGTGCTGCAGGAGACGCTGGTGATGATTCCCGACACCAAGCGCCGCCTTGAAGGTGCATTTGCCGAGCTGGAGGGCTTGCTGGTATGCCATATTTATTTGACGTAAAAAAAATGGAACTGATCAAGATGCATACGACAATAGGCCACGGCAACACACCTCAAGGAATCCGACGAGTTTAGCGCGGCGGCCGCGGTGGTTGACGCAGTGCGGCCGCAGCTGGCTCCCGAGTATGAATAAACATCTTGATTGCCTTTTCTCTTGCTCTCTTTCATCCCACATCGCAAAAAAAAAAAAAATGAACGAATCAACACGCTTCTCTGCACGACCCCCTCTCGCGGCAATCGCCGAGGAAGACGGCGCAAATCACGATCATCATGACGCTCGACCTTCGTCGTCATCCAGCCGGATCCTTTGCGCGCACGACGTCTTGCCCGAGGATGTTTCAACCACAACAACGTCCACCTTTGATCCCGATCCGCACGGACGGAAGCGGTCTGTGACCTTGGACTTGGAGGACATTGTGGCCTCGTATTACCCCGTCGCTGCTACTGCCGTCGACCCTGACGAGGACGGCTACCAAGAGGTCGCGGATAGGGTGGATGAGGATCACGACCACGGACTCGAAAACGTCATTCTGACTTCCGTACCGGACCCTCGCGATGCGCACATGCGGCAAATGCTCGAGCAGAGCTTGGCAATGGCCAGCGGATCGGATCCTGAAGCATTTTCGGAGCACTTGGACGCCGTGCGCGTGATTGCGGCGCTACGGGACTGTGCGGTGGCCGATGGGGCCGGCGACGACTTTGAAGCACTTCTCACTGCCAAGCGCGCCGAAATTCCCGACGCCGAGTGGGTGCCGCGCGTGATCGAGGCCGCCGCCGCCGACGCGCCGTGTCTTGCGGAAGCGTTTCTGGATCTAATTGGGTGGGCGGGTCCGGGCGTGGGCACTGGTGCTACCTCAGCTCTGGATCACCTGGATCTGAATTCGGACGAGGATGCGGACGAATCCCATCATCAACCTCCTCCCGGACTGGCCACTGGTTGGTTTGCCGCGCCGCCCGACCCGCCATCGACCTTTGTCCACCAACCGGTAGCGATGGCGGTAGCGGCGGCATCTCCCGTTGCCAACCCGCCGCCGTCGCGCTCACGCCCGACCCCAACCCCGCAATCCTTGCTCCTACCGACGTCGGCCTCCACGGTATCGTTCGACGACTTTGTCTTGCCGCCACTGCGGTCACCCTGTGTATCTCGGACCAGCTCGCCCGCCGCGCCCGGACCTCCTGCCACCAGAGCCACCGGCATGGCCTCCCCGGACATAATTGTCGACCAGGATGCAGCTTATGTGGAACATAAGCAGGACGAGGTGGACGAGGAGGAGATTGATGCCGACGCGGCGATTGCGTTCCGTGCCTCGCGGCTGATTGAAAGTTACCAGCACATGTACTCGACCGACGCCCATCCCCATTCGGCACTGGCGGTCGCCGCCGCACCCGGTGGGGGCGGCGGTAGAGGCGGCGGTGACAGTGATGCAGTGGACGAGGCGGCGCGGTGGCACTGGCCGCACTTCAGTTCCCCACACGTCGTGGTGCCGGTGATTTTCCACAAGCAGCAGGACCCGAACCAGGTTGGAGGAGGCACAGGAGGACGGCGGCCGTGGTACGGATCGAGTTTGGCCGAAGAGCGGGCGGGACGAGGTGGGCCTCTGTAACACGCACTCCAACAAGAAAGGTAGCTCTGTATATAGTCCAAGGCGCGTGTACCTCGCCTTGTCATGTGTGGAAGAGTGTTTCCAATGTGAATAGTAAATGCAATCCTCAAGTCTCAGTCTATTTGTTAATGAGTCCAAGTAGCACTAGTACGGTCCTCTCCGCCGCTTATCGTTGTCGGTGACGACATCACGGTGCCCCGCGCCACCACCACCCGCGCTCCCGCAATTCGCCACACGGCCCACCAGATCCATCCAGCGACCGCCCATTTCCCTCCGCCGGTGCCAGAGCACAGGAACCGCGTGATGTCTGGGAACACCGCGTCAGTGATATCGGCGATGGACACGGCTGTGAACCCGGCGGCCATGAGCGCGCGCTCGTAGTCGGCCACGTCGCCGAGATTGGAGGCCGGAATGCCGGCAATCGCGGCCAGAACGCGGCCGGCTCGCGACGTGCCAGGGAGAAGCAGGTCGGCCGTCACTAGGACTGGCAGCGCACGGGACGGCGACAATGGCGGCGACGGGAAGGTGGTGGTGGTGCTCGATGGTGACGTTGACGGTGACCCAACTGGGCCTCGCGCAAGCATGACTGGCCCCATTGGCGTCGATTCTGGGCGCAGATGCATGAGCGGCAGTGGATCCAGCACCTGTGCTCGGTCAAGGGCTGCCGATGGGATGGAGGAAGAGGATGCCAGAATATCCACGTTCGCTGAAGAAGGCACGGCAGATAACGATAACCGACGACGGGCGTGCGCGCCGACACTGCCTCCCTTAGTTGATGCGGCGCGAGAGAGCGAGCGGCGGCGAGAAGCGGCAGATCGCGTGCATGGAAGTGGGGCCAGGTGCGACGAGGCGTGCAGAAGCTGGTATGCGGCAGCGAAAAAGTCGGCGCGAGTTTGGTAATGGTCTACATACATGTGTTTCCATTGAGCGACATATATATCAATACATGTAAAATATGCGAACATACAGGCCGAGTCAATGCAAACAATGGCGTCGATCGGTGGGTGGGGCTCGAGCGCGGCCATGAGCCCCGTCAAATCGGTGGCGTCGCCTTGGTGCAGGCGAATGTGGGAGTCCAAGCCGAGGTTGGCGACGCGGAATGCCGCCAGGGAGGCCTGTTGCTCGGATTTGGTCTGTGCGAAAAAGGGTCTCAGTTTGGTTTGGATCGCACAACACACATAAAGTAGACACACGTACAAAGCCATAGACGGTGCATCCGTATTCGCGGTGCAAAAGGAGCGACGAGTCACCGAGGCCGTAGCCAACATCTGTTGTCGTCGTTGTTGTCAAGACCGGGTTCTAGACAAGAAGAAAATGCAAAGGACCCGACATACCAACCACGCGCTTGCCGGCCACCGGTCCAAACTCGGCCACGACCCGCACCAAGTTACCGCAAGCAATGTCAAAGTCCGTGATCGGTGGTGGCGGGGGGAGCACCTTTGGATCAGCGGCATCGAAAAAGTCGGCCAGTGCCACCGGCCCGCGTTCACGTCCACGTCCTCGCCCGTCCACGCCAATACTGGGCGACATCAAGTGCTCGCGTGCCCAGGCCAAAGGCCACCAAAACCCGACGTTCATGAACCCGGAAGATGCCGGGCGCGTGCTCAGTGACACGTGGTCGATCGAGTACATGCCGTCGCGGGAAAGCGGTGCCAGCGAATCAGCCAGGTGGGCAGCAACAACAGCTGGGTCGGTGCTCGTCAGGTCATGTGTGGGCGATGGCGAGTGTCCGGGGCTATGCGGAGGGCGGGAAGAACCAGTGGGACGTGACGAAGACGATGAAGACGATGAAGACGACGTTGCCGGTCCTTTAGAGGAGGGGTGTTGGACCTGGTCAGCGGTCAGAAGAGCGGCCAGAAGCTTTTGTGCCAGTGGCGGGCGGCGGTCGGGACCAAATGCAAGGTGTGACAGCGCATCCAAGAGGGCAGTCGGCAGTGGGGACGCGACCAGCGCGACGCCGGCCAGCAGTCCGCAGGCAAATGCGGTTGTCATTCTCAATACTCTCCAAGAAAAGGACGTGAAGGCAAATCATGGCCATCAACATCCGCTCGCCCCTCATCCCCTCCTCGCCAGCACAAGCACCACCACCGCAAGCACCACCAGCACCTTTCCGAGCCCTGCGCCTCGCCTACGGCCGCCCTGCCCGCCGCATCCTTGTCTGGGCCGTTGCCACGACCATCTCCCTGCACCTGCTTCACGAGAAGCTCCTGCTAGCTGCCACCAATCGCCGACTGGACGCCGAGATTGCCGTACTTCAGGCCCGCGTTGATTCCCTTCAACAAACAAAATATTGAAATTCAAAAGAAATGTTTGGCCTCGGAGGCATTTTCTACTTTGTACTGTTGCTGGTCAATGCCGTGGCCATTCTGAACGAGGAGCGGTTCTTGGCTCGGAGTACCGTTTTTAAATCCTTTGCCATTTGCAGAAATGTACTGACACCCATTTTCAAAAGTCGGATGGAGCGCCCAGTCCGTTTACGGCGACTTTGGCCAGCAGAGCGGCATGGACTCGGGCGTTAAGGCCAATGTGGTCACCCTCTTGTCGGCGGTGCGGACTCTGATGCGGAGTGCGTTTTTTTCTTCTTTCTTTTGCTCTGATCATGTCCATTTTGACACGTAAACCTCGGAGCAGTCCCACTGATCGTCGTCAACTCGCTCGCTATCGTATACCTGTTGCTGCTCGGCTGATCCAATACACCTTTATTATTACTATTGCTATGATCACTGAGAAGTGGACGGCGAGGCCGGACCATCCGCTTCGACCACATCCCCCTCCACGTCAATCCCCGCCAGCTCCGGCAGCCCGAGCGCCAGGTTGAGGTTCTGCACCGCCTGCGTCGCCGCGCCCTTGCGCAGATTGTCAATGGCCGCCGTCAGCACCAGCCGCGGACCACCGGCGCCGCCATTCACCACCTTGAACCCACCCACCGCCACGCCATGACGGCCGCGAATGGCTGCAATCGTTGCCGGGTCGCGCGTGATCGTCACCAGCGGCTCGGCCGCATAGTGCGCGGCATACAGGGAGTGCACCGACTCGTCGATCCATTCTCCCTTCGGGCCTGAAAGCAGCGGCACTTGGACCGTCAAATGAATCCCACGGAACCACGGGCCCACATGCGGGGTAAAGTGCACGGCGGCCGTGTGCTTGGACGCCTCGCGTTCGTGAATGTGGCCCGCCAGCGCGTACGGCAGCACCGAGTGGCGGGTCAGGTTCCCGACATCGTTCTTGTCGGACGGCGTGGTCCCGGCGCCCGAGTACCCCGACAGCCCGACCACTGCCGCGGGTCCCGCCAGTGCACCGGCGCGCGCCAGTGGGAGCAGCGCCAGTTGCATGCCCGTCGCGTAGCACCCGGGGTTGGCAATGAACCGCGCGCCGTGCAGGGCCGCGCGGTTGGCCTCCACCAGACCGTACTGCCACGCGTGGCCGTCCGACGTGGGAGCAAACCGGTAGTCGGCCGACAGATCCACCACCACGGGCGCCGATGGGCCACGGACCACCGCGCCGTCCGTCTTGGCGGCGGCGATTGCGGCTACCCACGGTGCCGCCGCGCCGTTCGGAAGCGCCAGCACCCACGCGTCCACGTCCGTTGTCTTGGATACATCCGCTGGCGTCAGCGACTCGTAGTTCACCGTGGATTTCACGTACAACTCTACGGGGGTCCCCACCAGTTCCTGAGAACGTGACAGGGACTTGACGAGGTTCAGCGACGGGTGCTTATTGAGAATCGCAATCAGCTCCTGGCCCGTGAATCCCCGTGCTCCAACTAGACCGACACGAAGACCAGACGAGGCAGTGGAAAAGGCTCGTCGGCCCTGCATGGCACGACTCACAGCACCGGGACCGGAATTGGTGGCAGAAGAAAAGGACCGAGCGTACTGCTCAACAGCGCTCTTGACGGCCAGCGGCTCGGTGGCGCCGCGGAACAGCAGGATGCGCTTCCCGCCATCCACGGTGACCGATCCGTGGCACCGGTCAAAGTGCCAGGCCTTGTTGGCGTCATCGGCGGCAATGGTCCACTGCAGCTTCGGGTGGTCGGCCGCCAGCTTGGCCCACACGCCATCGGCAACGGCATTGAGGGTACCCGCGGTCGACGACACAAACTTGTCAACCACCGCCATCGCGTCCGGTGATGTGGTGGAAGCTGCCGGCTGCACAATCGCCACCACTTCATACCCCTCGTCACCGTACACTTGCACCGCCGCGGCCTTGGCGGAAGCGGCGGCAATGGCGGCGGTGGCGGCGTCGCGGTTGCGGCAGGCAGCGTCCGGGTCGTGCGCGGCGAACAGCCCCGCCACCCGGTCCACATCGACGCCATCGGCCATACCCGCAGCATGGTAAAGCTTGTACCCGCGGCGCAGCAGCGTACCCGCACCCGAGTGCGTAAACAGCTCCTTTTGCAGGTGCTCGGGCGAAATGATCGACACCGACGACGTGCGGGGCAAGTGCATCAGCAAGTCGTGGATCTCCTTAAGCTTAAGCCGCGTCCCGTACTTGACCCAGGCCTGGGCCATCAGCGAATCGTACTCCTCGTCCAGGTTAATGGTCGGCATCAACTTGCCCGTCTCGCCGTGCACCATCCCACCCTTTTCGTTGAGGAACACGATCTTGAGCGGCTCCACGACGCGCGCCAGTTCCGCGGCCGCCACGTCGGCGTTTACATTGAGCACCTGGCCGTCGGGCGTTTCGGCCAGACTGGTGAGCACCGGCAACGCGCCTGCGGCAATCGCCGACTCGATCGGACCCTTGTTGACGCCCGTGATCTTGCCCACCAGACCGTACGTGGGTTGGTCAAGGAATTCGGCCGTGAACACCCCGCCGGCGATCGGCCGCGCCCGGGTCCCGCGCCGCTCCAGCGCATCCGCCAGTTTCAGATTCTCGCGCGCAAACACTTGACGCGCAATCGTCAGCGTCTTGTGGTCGGTCACCCGGATCCCGCCAATGTAGTTGGGCTCTACGCCCGCTTCCTCCAGCAGCGCATTGAGCTGCGGGCCCGCTCCGTGCAGCAGGATCGGGTACAGGCCCACCTGGTACAAGAACGTGCACGCCGACGCGAGCGAGTCGAGGTGCTCGCTGATAATTGCGCCTCCTACCTGTGTCCAATTTTTTTTTTCAAAGAATGTGAGCGATGGGTCCTACTTTCACATAACATGAGAATGGACGTACTTTGATAACGGCGAATTTCTGCGGTCCCGCGGCAGCAAAGTGCTCGAGATACCACTGTACCTCGCGCTGCGACCCAATGTTGTAAAGGAGCCGAGTGATGGTCTCCTTTTCAATGTTGGGCTGTGCCGAAACACCCGTGTTGGAGTACAACCGGGCAGCACCCGACATCAACGTCGTGGACGTCGTCTTTTGCGCATGAGCACGGAACACGCGGAGGGTCGACGTGGAGGCAAGAGCACGGAGCATTCAGAGAGTGGGAGGAACGCGAGTTGGATTTGTTGATCTCGACTAATACAGTAGTTTCCTTGAAATGTGTTATTCAAGGCGGAAGCTGGACAGCTGCGGCAGGGCCGGCGGGGTCCGGAGCAGCGGGCGGGGGAGCGGACGAGTGGGGGCGGGGGCGAGTTGTAGTCGTTTTCTTGCACACTCGGAAAAGGGCGGCGGGCGGATCGAATCGAAACTCGCGCGCGGCCGGGTGAGAGGGTGGGGGAAACGTGGAGTAAAGTAAAATGAACGAGAGGTGTCAGAGACGCGGTTGGGCACAGCAGCAAAAGTATGCAGACGGGATATGAGGTGGTGGCGGCGGGAGCGATGGTGAGGATCGAAAGGATTTTTTTTTTGTGAAAAACAATAATCAAACAGCTGCAGTGGTCGAAACACAATCTCCCTCGCAATCTCCCATCATTGCATAAAACGCGCCTCCTGATAATCTATTCCCACGCAAAGGCAAAAGAGCATAGCCCTTCGCGGTTAGCCCTTCCTAAAAGAAGGTACCGCCCATCAAAATCAAAACAACCGGCCATCGTCGATCACGGCAATGCCCGACACTCCACCGGCCTTGCGCACCAGCTCGCGGACGGGACGCCCGGCACACACCCGCACCGCCGCGCCCGGCTTGCTGCCGCCGTTACTGCGAGCCGCAGTGAGCTTGGGTGCATCTTGATCGGCGTCGAACCGGCGCTCAATCAGCGCCCGCGGAACCGTATCGATAGCGTCATGGCAGACAAATGTTCCCTTGGATCGCGAGCGCGCCGTAAACGACACCCGCGCAAGCGTAACCAGCTGCACCGCGATGGTCATGCCAACAAAGGTCGCCAAGTACGGGTACAGACCGTACACGCGGCTGCACGACAGGAGGCGATCAATGTTGGTGGGCTTTTGTGCGCAGTACTTGGCATTGGGGACCGCTGGCACCACGCGCGCCTATGATATTTAATGGTAAGGAAAATGGTCGATTCAAAGAAGAAATACGGAGACATACCACAACGTATATACCAAAGTACATGGCCACCAGGGTCAAGAACATGAGCAACCGAGCCGAGCGCTGGAGCGGGACCGACACGTTGTACTGCTCAAACAGCGGGTACTTTTCGTGGATCCCCGTCTCTTCCAGGATGCGGGCAAACCCGTGGCTCGAGAAGGCGGCCCAGTCCGACAAATCGGCGCCGAGCGCGAGGTACATGGCCATCTCGGTATCGTCCTTGCACAGCCACAGTTTGCGCACGGTGCTCAGCGATCCGGAGCTCTCCACAGCAGTGTCCGTAATCCGCTCCGATGCGGTCGGCTTTTGAATGGACGCGAGCGAGTCGCTGCTCTCCAGAAGCGGGTTGGTTGGGTGCATGAGATACTTGGAAATGCCCACGCCACCCGCAATCACCGTCAGGTTGTTGTCCGTGACCGCGTCGGAACCGGTGGCCGCCCAGTGCGAGTCCACGTGCATCGCCGGCATCGAGAACGGGCCCTCGACTCGCAGCTCGACCGCAGCGCCATCCTTGGTCGCAAACGAGTGCAGCTTGCGCGTCCAGGATCCCACCGCACGGATCATGACCGACACGGTGCGGTTGGGCGCCGAGTACGCGGCGATCGAGAATGGGTGCGTGACATTGATGGCGTCCATCGGGTACGACAGCGACAGGAACCGGCCGGGAGTGTACATGTGCAGCAAAACATTGTCGAGCTCGCCCGAGTCCACGGTGGATCCACGCGCGGGACCGACGGGGATCAGTAGCGCCACCACGTCGTCGTTGACGCGTACCGCCGTCGTGGTCACGGTAGCGGCACCGGCCGCGCCTGGTGTCGCCGTCCACAAGCAAGCGACACGATCGATAATGTACAGTGCCAGTGCCGGAATCGTGGGCCACGCGAAGGACGGAATGTGGACGATGGCAGACCCAACAAACAGCGGCCACAAGCGATGAAGCATGGCGAATACCGTAAAGAACCGACGACGGAAGGCCGGGATCGACGACACGGCCATAATGAGCAGCACGCTCGCCTGTTATTTTTTTATGTCAGTTCTGTTTGTATTTAATGCAAATAAATGATGACGCACCCCGAGAAAGCCAAAGAAGCTCATGGCACCAAAGTAGGCCGTGAACCGGAACTTGGCAACGAGCTGGCCGCTCGCGATCCAGGATGTCAAGATCATGGTGGCGTGGGTAAAGACGAGGAATACATTCCACCATCCAACGCTGCGATGCAGCTTGACCACGTGCTCGTGAGCGAATCCGAGGCCGGACTGGAGCGGGGACAGGGCCGGCGAGCGAATTGCAAAGTAGAAAATGAGCATAAAGTTCCTATTTGATGTTGGTTAAGTGTGAGACTCCTTGATAAGCAATTGGAATAAAAGGACCACACACCAGGCAAGCGAATCGGCCATGTGAAAGCCATACTCCTCGAGCTTGTCGGTCCACAGCGACAACTTGGGCTTGGCCTTGGGGAACAGCTCGTAGCCGAGGACATAGGTCGAGTAAAAGGCCCAGATCAGCTGCCAGACGTTTCCAATGGCAATGAGCACTTGGATCACGAGCACGCCGCGCTCGGGATTCAGGATACGCTGGACGGGGCGGACGCTACCCGAAAACGAGGCCAGCGTGATGGCGGACGCGAGGAAGAGCGGCAGCGCGTACAGCAAGAGATAGGATCCATCCGTCACCCACACGAGCGTGCCCGAAGTGGACGAAGTGGCCAACGCCGGAGGCGAAATGAGGTAGACACCAAGAGCGCGGCAGTTGAAGAACAGGTAAACAATTGTGATCAAGAAGAGCGAGATGGCAGAAGGGATTGGGGACGCTGCCTCTTCATCATTGGCACCTGAACCGCCGAGCTGCGGCGGTTTGGTGGAGGCAAGCGGGGCGGCAGTCATTGGCCTGATCTACTTGTACTTTGACTTGGATACTTCTTCGGGCCGGGGATTGCGCGGGAAACTGGCCGCCTTTTGTATGGCCTCAAAAACCGTATTTTTTCTCCCTCTTGCACCAGCTCTGGCCTCGCAATCTCTGCCAGCGCGCGGAAAACCCTGAGCTGATCGATCTCGCTCGTGCGTGGAGTAAAGTAAACGCAATAAAGGAAAAATTGACATCTGACTTTCAGGTATTGCTGAAACCGGCGTTTCCTGTAATTCATTAAGCGCATTTAACACTTCGTTGCTTGAATTCAGAGCCAACTTGTCGTGCCGTGTCATCTAGCGCTATCGCCTTCAATGAAATTCAACTTGAATGAAAAAGTGAATTGCTCAGCAGCGCAATCCATGTCGCCATTTTCTTTTTTTTCTGGCGGGCACTACATGTGTGAATATCTCGAGAACTTTTGGTGCTCGCCGAACACGTTGGCCATTGCTGCAGACAGTATTGTGCACGTTTGCGGGGGTACACGTTTCGCCGTGGCCGCCGACCTTCCGTTGAGTCCTGCCGGTTCGCTTGTGGCGCAGGAGCTGCAATATTGCTTATATTTTCCTCTCGATCAAAAAAGGCAGGCCTTCAAATCATTAAGTCACACCCAAAGGAAAAAAAAAGCGAAAAGCTTGGCAAAATACAGAGAGTACAAAAGACGTATGATTTACGAAGTCGTGACACACACCCAGCAGCCCGGATATCAAAACAACCGACCGTCGTCAATCACAACCACACCCGACGTGGATCCAGCGCTGCGCACGAGTTCGCGGACGGGCCGGCCTGCGCACACGCGCACTGCGCCAATTGTGGATCGGTTAGCCTGCACCACCTTGGGAGCCACCAGCTCCGGCGCGTCCCGATCAGCCACGAACCGACGCTCAATCAACGCGCGTGGGACTGTGTTAATGGTGGCCGCATGGCACCGGAACGTGGTGGGTGGCCGCGTACGCGCTGTGACGGCCAGGCGTGCCAGCGTCGCCAGTTGCACCACCACCGTCAGTCCAACCAGGATCGCCAGGTACGGGACCACGCCGAACCACCGCGTGCACGCCATGAACCGGTCCAGCGTCATGGGCTTTTGTGCGCAGTACTTGGCGTTGGGCAGCGGCACCGTCACGCGCGAGACAATGTACAGACCGGCGTACATGCCGATCATCACCGTAAACAGGAGCACGCGCGCCAGCGGCCGCAGAGGCACCGCCACGCCCGTTTGCGCGTACAGTGGGTACTGGTCGCGCACGCCGGTGTCCTCGAGATCTGCGGCAAACCCGTGCCGCGAGTACGCGGTCCAGTCCGAGAGGTCGGCGCCGATCGCCAAGTACATGGCCAGTTCGGCGTCGTCCTTGCACAGCCACAACTTGCGCATGCCTGCGACTGCGGTGTCGTCGCTGTTGCTGTCAGCAGTGGTCGTTAGTGCGTCGTCACGCTGCAGCAGCGATTGCTTGGCCGCATCCGACGCCAGCAGTGGCGACGCCCGGTCAGAGTGCATGAGGTACTTGGAAATGCCCACGCCGCCGGCAATCACCGTCATGCCGGACTCGGACGACTCGACCAGCGACTCGGAGGACGAGGATGATGATGAAGATCCCCACGCCGACGCGGGATGCATGGTCGGCATCGAGAACGGGCCCTCGACGCGCAGTACCACGGGCGATCCGTCCTCGGTGGCAGTCGCGTGCAGCCGGCGCGTCCAGGGTCCCACAGCGCGGATCATGATCGACACAGTGCGGTTGGGCGCCGAGTACGCGGCAATCGAGAACGGGTGCGAAATATGGGCCGCGTCCAACGGGAAAGACAGCGACAGGAACCGGCCCGGCGCGTACATTTCCAACAGTTCGTTATCCAGGGTCGAGGTGCAATCATCGTCGCCGTCACTTGTACCGCGAGCAGGGCCAACGGGGATCAGCAGCGCAACCACATCGGAGCTGACGTGCACGGCAGTCACCATGACCGTTGAGCCACCGACGGGGCCCGGCGTGGCCGTCCACAGGCAAGCAATACGGTCAATGATGTACAGCGCGAGGACGGGGAGCACCGGCCACGTGAATGCGACCACATGCATGATGGAAAAGAAGACAAACAGCGGCCAGAGACGGTGCGCCATGGCAAACAACGTAAAGAACCGACGGCGGATCGGCGGCAGCGATGTGATGGCCATGAGTCCAAGTGCAATCGCCTGCCAAAAAAAATGGACATCAATACACTGATCTCGTCAATGAATAAAATGTAAAGCGTACTCCGAATGCGCCAAAGCTGTTGAGAGTGCCGTGCGGTGAGACATAACGGAACTGGTAGTCGAGTTGATTCTTGGCGATCCAAGCAATCGTGCACAGGCCGCCGTGGACGGTAATGATTCCAGTTGTCCACCATCCGGTGCACCGGTGCAGCTTGACGACATGCTCGTGTGCCAGCCCGAGGCTTGCTTGCAGCGGGGAGAGGGCCGGCGACCGGATCGCAAAGTAAAAGAGGTACGCCATGTTCCTGTTGTGCCCAACAAATCTGTTTGGTCAGATGTTGATCGATAGGAATGAGACAAAGGACAATGACATACCAGTAGAGCGGCTCAGCAAGTCGGCGGGCCACGTTTTCGGCCACCACGGTCCAGTCGGCCTTCTTGGGCTTGGCCAGGACGTAAACGGTCACAAGGGTCCATGTTGCCTGCCAAATGTTGGCCAGAGCAACCAGGATCTGAATCACAAGCACGGCGCGCTCGGGGTTGAACAGTGCCCGGATGGGGCGGACACGGCCAGGGAACGTTGCCAGGGTGATGCCGGATGCGAGGAAAAGGGGAAGTGCGTAGATAAGCTGGTGCATGCCATCGGTCACCCATACAAGAGTGCCCGAGGTGGTTGACGAAGCGGCGCGAGGTGTGGAAATGTAGTAAAGGGCAAAGTCGCGAAAGTTGGAGAAAAGAAAGACGCAAGCAACAAGGAAAAGGGAAATATAAGATGGGATCGCTGATCCTGCCGTGCGATACGACTGGTTGCTGCTCGTGCGCATGAGAGGAGCTTTTGCTGCGGTTGCAGTCATCTTTGTTTTACTTATTTTGTGTATGCTTTTTTTTCGTTCGGGAAACAAGGACATCCGGGACGGCAGGGTCTTACTTATATGCAGCCAGCTGCGTATCAATCAAGCATCTCGTTTTTGAAACCAATCAGGGTACCAGTTCGCAGGAAAGGGCGTCCATCTGATCCAACTCATCAGATTTTCAAAAAAAATATTCTTCAAACAATCAATCAAACCAATTGGGTGCCGCAGCTGCCTTCTCCCTGGCTACTTGCACCTCGGCTCGCCCGCGTCGCCCCTCGTGATCGCTGTATCTCAAACTCGCTAAAGTCGAGCGAAGGGATCCGGACGCTGAGTGTTGGCGGGGCGATATCCTTGTCCATCAGTCGATTCATCACTGCCTCGTCCAAAAAGATGCTGTGGAACTCTTCATCGAGATGCGTGACCATGTTATCGATCCGGCAAGTGATGGCAATGATGTCGTCAAGATCGCTCCTATACATTAAAGAGTCAGATTCGCAGAGGCCTTGAAAAAAAAGAGAGGTGGGAGGGTACGCACTGCTCGCAATTCAACAGCAGCTCGTTGAGGCTGCGACCGGTTTCCAGCAACTTGGCCTGGCGAAGTGCATGGTCGTCGCGCGAGCGAACGGGTTGCGAAAAGACCGGGTCCTTGAGTGTATCCCAAGCGCGGCTGAGCTGGTCCTCGACCATGCGCCGAATGGTCTCGACATTAGGCGTGGGTGGTGTTGGACCCACGGAGTGGCTCGGGGATCTGGCCAGGTGTGCTGCACCACCATCACTGGACGCGGTGCCAACAACAACACCGCCGCTGCCACCATCAGTAGCATCCAGTGGGAGAATGCCAGGTGCGAC
The DNA here is from genome assembly GCA_025349905.2 of Blastocladiella britannica. Lineage (NCBI taxonomy): Eukaryota > Fungi > Blastocladiomycota > Blastocladiomycetes > Blastocladiales > Blastocladiaceae > Blastocladiella > Blastocladiella britannica. The sequence goes on from MU624568.1 coordinate 16,489, forward strand.
CGCTGCGCTGGTACGGTAGCGCCGGAACCATTCATTGACCCCGCCCGCCGCCGTCGTTGGGCTCTGCACGGTGGCACTGGTTGGACTGCCGCGAGCGGCAAGTGCAGCCCGCTTCGCCTGCCGAATCATCTTGGCCGTGTAGAGCGCGAGCATGAGCTCCTCTTGTGGGCTGATCAGCGACTCTGGGTGCCGGACTGGAATAGAGTCCAAAATCTCTTCCGAGATGAAGGGGAATACTTCATGCGTTTTTTGAACGTCTGTGCGTGTATTGTTTTTTTTTTGGTCAGGAGCAGCTACCAAAACCAAGAAAAAAATATAAAAGGACCCGAGGAGTGAGGTGGAGGGACATTGTATACGCTCGTGACGGCAAACGACTGGTCCTTAAAGAAGGACGTGTCGGCGCCTCGGGTCATGGCCACAAACTTGCCCCGCTTGAGCTTGACAGACTCGTCAAAGAAAATGATCTCAGTATCGACAGCCGCCGTACTGACACTCGGCCCTTGTGCGGTGCTGTCCTCATCCGGCATCGTGGACCCACCTCCCGTGCGATCCTGGATAAACATGGCGAAAGCCTGCGTTTCCATGAACGCGCGCATAAATGGCCGAGCGTCCGCGTCGCATCCATCGGCAAGCCATCCATTGCTGTCCAGGGTCCCATTGCTCCGAATAAACGCGCGGTAGCCTCGCATCACCGAAACCCACAGCTTGAGAGCCGACCGACGGACTCGGGCTTCGTCGAGGGCAGCCGTGCACCACGCAACAATCCCCGACCGGGCACAGTCCAAGTGCGCGTGGACACCGCACCCCAAGCATCGCGCGATCGGAGCGGCGGGCGTATCGGCTCCATCGCACTCGGAGCACCGTGCCCAAGCACCGCGCGCATGGGCCGAAAAATTGTGGCCCTCGATAACACGGGCGGCCGTCAGTGTTGTGGGCGACGGCGTGACCGGGCCGTTGCTCGGGGATGACCCCGACCCGATACCCTTGCTGGTGCTGATGGCTGACGGCCGGCGAAAGATGGAGAACCGGGACGTGGACGGAGCAGCAGAAATAATCGACGGTGTCACGCTTTGCAATCCGCCGCTCTTTTCAGAGACACCAGACCCGCCAAAATAATGGGACCCGGCGAGCTGGGCCTGCGACGAGCGGCCTCCTGCAGCAACAGACGATCCTTGCTTGCTATCGGCTGGGGCTGCTGCCTCATGGAAATTGGCGTACCCCAAGAGGTCGGGATCGCTGAGGCCGATGCGGTCGCGCAACTGAGGCGGAATCGATGCTGCTGGTGTTGTCGTGTGCAGGACCAGTTTTCCCAACGGAAACGCCTCAACGCAGAGCGCGGGAGGGCTGGCGGGGGCAACAGGGTACGATGCGCGGAGCCGGCTCACAAACTTTGCGCGGCGGCGGAGCGGAAGGGGAGCGGGTGGGGTTCGCAAGCTACTCGTAATTGTCGACTTGTCCAAGTCCACAAGCACCAAGTCATCGGCAAGAACATCGGCGCCAATGAGTGCGACATGCTTGGAGAGAATGCCGATCATGTATGGGACAGGCGCCTCCAAGTACCCAATCAGTTCGAGCGGCAGCACCGAAATGGATACGTGGAACCAGTTGAAGGGAAACATGAACATGGAGATGGACTGGATCGCCAAGTGGAGCAAGGACGGATGGCTGGATGAAAAGAGGACTCGTTTTTCATTGAGTGCGCTTTATGGATATTCAGTTGTATTGTGTCAGGATTTGCTTCATACAACTGCAATGGAAGGGGTTTACCATACCATTCGAGGAGGAATACGATATTTTCGATGCTGAGCGCTCGAAACAATGGGTAGAGCGAAAACTACAAAGTTCAAATAGGTTATGAGTCCGAGCGATGGTATTATACAAAAATACATGGAGCGCACATTCTTAATCATCGGAATCTCATTGGGTGCCGGTCGCGAAAAGTGCAGCAGCGACGATCCAGCAACAATCGCCACTTCTTTGCGTCCAGGCGGTGGCATGGGCACTTCTGCAATCAAATTGACCAGCGCCGCTTCAAGCGACACGTTCGATCCCGCATTGTCGGTAACGGACTTGTAGGTGGCCTTGATCCAGTCCTCCATCAGGTCGTACACGGGCCAACCAGAGACAAGCACCATTGCTCGGGGCACGTACAGCTTGGTGACATCCACACATGCATTGGTCGCATATGGTGCCAGCAGATCGACAAACAGTTTGAGCTTGTCCTCGGCCACCGCGCGCTCGTCCGAGTCCATGCCGTCCTGGGCGAGAACGGTGCGCTGGCGGGCAATTTGGTTGCGGAGGTGCGCCAGGTACTCGAGATCGGACGCCGTCATGTTCTTCACATACCATGCTCGGCACGCGTACTTGATGCTCGCTGCAAGCCCCCCGGACGGTCGCTCCCAAAATATCAGCGACGAGCAGTGGAGTTTTGTTCCGTCCTCTTTGGTGAGTGCGAACGAATGGGCCGTGGATGGCGGGGGACCATGCGGTGACTCGACGATCCGAATGTGGTCGGGATACACAAACTATTTTTTTCGGTTTGGTGAGGTGAGCAGATCGACCTGGGGCCAAATAAAAACTAATAATACCATTGGGAGGTGCTGCAGCCATTCTCCAGGAGGCGCAATCTGTCCCTGTTGACGTCCAGCAGCATTGGTGCAGTGATGTTGCAAGCGCGGGTAGCTGTCGATCACCTGAGCAAGGTACGTGTATTCAACGGGGTGTGGGGACTTGGCCTTGCAGCTTTCGACTGCTTTCCCATTTTGGCCAGCCGAGGACTTTCGAGGGACCGTCTTGTGCGCCTCGGGAGACCAAGGCGTCTTTGGAGTTGCTCCAGTTTCGAGGGATGTGAGCGCCATTTCGGTTGGCCGAGTCGACATGGTCAGCGCCGGCCGTGCCGAAGCATCCGGCCAAGGTGGAAGAGGTGCAGCAGGACACGGCGCTCCAGGCTCCGCGCGGTTCAGTGAGAGGACCGACGACGAAGGCGAAATGGGGAGTGGGATATTGCACGGATCGCGCAATTCCGGTGGTTGCGACAAAATGCCATGTCTGGGCGACAGAACCATATCGGGAGGAGGCTGCCGTGCACTTGCATTGGTAGCGGTGGTCCTACTGGGTTCCATGTCGGCAGAGGTCATTTCGCTCGCATCCCCATTATTATTATCGGCAGGCGCGGACGTTGCAGACATGTCCGTATCAAGAAGTAGTCCCCGCGACAGCGGCTCCGACTCGGACACTGCTGCTCCCGGCGCGACGAGGAGTGTTCGCGCACGCATGTCGTCGTTGGACCATTCTGGCGCAATCCGGACCTTGGAGAGGTGCCGGCCATCCGGAGGCAGTCCGACCTGGAAAAAATAGGAAACAAGGCGCGGTTGGCTCGAGTTGCTCATTGTCGTGGCGGCGGCGGTTTAGATCTTTTAAAGTTATTTTGGACCCAAAAATTATACAAATTCCCAAATTAATTCAAATGGGAAAAGAGTCCTGAGTTTTCCCAATAATATCTATATTTAAGTCTGCAACCCAAGCTCATCATTTCGTACCTGCTCGCTGAGAGCGGTAATCTTTTTAACGCAGAGAATAATCACCGAGGACGACATGGAGTAGATCTTGAGCATCGCCGTGAGGAGCGAGTTTTGCATGTTGATGGGAAGCTTCCAGAGCGGCGTCGATACCAAGATCAAGACAAAGTAGGTGAGAATCGTGACCCAGGCAATCCCGAGCGCCAGTCCCATGTCCCGGAGATGGGACCGCAGCCGATGGACAAGCCGCTGTCGCCTCCGATCGGGATCGGGGACGGCGGTGAGCGCCGCCGAAAATACACTTGGAGAGCCGTGCAACAAGGGGGTGGGCGAAGCAGGGGGTGTCACCTCGTGCAGGATGGGAGCGCGCGAGGATGATGCGGTGGACACGATGGATACATCGAGCGAGCCTTGGCGCGTTCCCGGCCGGAATCGCAACCAATTCCAGATGGAAACGAGGTTGGACTTGGGGTCGCCGAGGTCGGGACTGCTTGGGATGGCCGCCAATTCCGCTTGCACCTTGAACAACATCATGGACCCAACCACCAGGCAGGCAAGGTCGGCCGCACCGGCAACGGCAAACGTAAATCGCATGCTGGTCGAGATGATGGCATGGATTTCGTTTGCATTGGGCAGGTCCGGAAAGAAGCCCCGATCCAGGAGCTCAATCAACAACGTGGATGCCAGCCCGTGCACACACGAGATGGCAAGTAGCACGAGGAAAATTTGCACCAGGACATAGCGCCATCGCGAGAGCAGCGCAAATGCAGACCGAAACCGCAAGATTGTGGCGCAGGCGAAGAGTGCGGCTCCGAGGTTCTGGGCCACCATCAGCGTAATGATGGCGTCCCTTGCACCGGGGCAGTTTTCGTCGGGCATATTGACGTAGTTGCGGCACGGGCGAGGGCACCATGAGGGGACGAGATAGATGATAATTTGGACAACCAGCGCAAGCTGATCGATCGTAAAACAAAGCCATGCATAAAGAAGGGTGCGAAACACGGTGGTGGTGGTGCTGGAGCGCCCACGGCCGCCCAAGCCAAAGAGAATATGGAGAAGGTGTCGGGTAGCCTCGGATCGCTGCTTCCCCGGCTCTAAGGGTGTTCGCCGTGTAATTGTTGCGGGCGCATCAAACGCCGGTTTCGATTGCTCAAGGATGTAGTGCACCCACCGAAGGCAAAGTGGTAGCACGAGGAGGGCCAGAATAAGGGCAAAGACGTCGAGCCATTGCTCGCCTGGGGCGTATTGGAGGCAGACCCAGGCCATCGTGTGCAAATATATAGTGATCCTCCAACGAATATGGGAAAAACGGGATTCATTTTCAAATGCCAACTGCCCCCGAGAAGGCGCCAACAATCTTGGCAACGAGCCTCCGAACCTCCATCAGCTCGCTTCCAAGCGAGATCATTGAGCTGTGGCGGGTCATGCCACTGATGGCGCTTGATGGGACTGTCGCGTCCGTTCCGCTGACATCGTGCACGGCGGTACGTGGTCGAGGAGTAGGTTCGGTGGACGAGGACGTGAGGGGGTCACCATTGCTTTCTGACGGTGGAGCAAGGCGCCCTGGACCGCCCGTCTCCACCGCCAGTTTCCGGCCCGCCGCTGCCCGCGCTGGGAGGTCGTCCGCGCTGGGCTCGGCGGATGCCATGTTGGAGCGGCTGCCGCCGCCGCCCATATCTGACACCACCTCAAACTCAGGGTGTTCCGAGGCATCGTGCGCGGCGCCGTCGGGTCCAAGGGATGGGGCAAGGCCACCTCTACCGCCACCGCCATTCTGACGAGCACCAGCAGCACCAACAGCAATGAAGTCAAGCGGGGCCCCGTTCGGCAACGATCCATTCATGCCGAGCCACCGGCCCATCACGCCACCCACGACTTCTGGGATCAGGGGCGCAAATGCGGGCCGCGCCGCCACCGGATATGCATCAATCAGCACGTCAATGGTGTGCAGTGCCAAGTGCGTCAGTACCCAGTCGTCCTCGTCCGGAACCGAGGGTGCAGCCGCCGCGTCATTCGCATCACCCTCACCAGTAGAAGTACCATCGTGGCCACTGGCAAGCGCGGTAGCCGCTGACATGAGGAGCGTGCGGACGGCGCGAGTAATGGACGACCCGGGCCGCAGCGACCTTGCAAATGCGCGTGCGGCTGCCTGCTGCGCGTCCTCGGGTGCGTCGTTTACGGGTGTGGCGAGGTTGGCGAGGGCGGCCAGCGCGTTGGCCAGCACGTCGATCGCGGGCGTTGCGTCACCAGTTTCGTCGCCCGGGCCCGAGAGCCCAGTCATGTACGCGGACGCACAGAGCGTCTCCAGGAGATGAAGTGCGGGGACCGCCATCGCCGCCCGCGTCGCCGGGTCCGTTGCCAGCACCGCCACCGCAGCACCCATCTCTGCCCGCACGGCAGGCGACACGTGCGGGGTGGATGGCAGCGCAGGGTCTGCTGCCGCTAGGGACGAGTCGCTCGACGGGACCGACGACGGAGTCTGCCGCGAAAGAATCTGCTGATGTGGCTCGTGTCCATCGGCGTTGATGGATGCTTGTGACGTTGCCGCCGTAGCTGCGTCCATGGCCAGCTGAACCGTGCCCTGGAATGCGGCAATGACCCCGCGCTCCAGAATCACGCGCTTGCTATCGTTGGACCCGGCGGCCAAGTTGCGCAGCGTCGAGACCGCGTGCACCTGCACCTCGTCGGCCATGCCCTGGGTGAGGACCGTGCCGTCTTCCCGCAACACGCCGCGCACCACGCCCGACCGCACCGCTCGCAGCACGTCGTAGTGCACTAAGGGAACGAGGCGGTCGACGATGGTCGCATGCTGGCCCATGGCTGCCAGTCGCACCGCCAGGTCCTGGCAAATGGACAGATTGCGCAGGCAAGCGACGGACGCGAGCACCAGCGGCGGGTACTCGGCCTGCAGGTGCGCTGCCAGCGCCGCGAGCGCGGGCGAGTGCACGACCAGGCGCTGGAAATCGGGTGCCGATGCCAAATTGCGCAGGGCAAGCGCGGCCTGTGTCTGCAAACGAAGCGGTGTGGGCGGGCACAGGTGGTGAACGAGCAGCGGGAGGACGGACGGGTGCAATGCGGGGTCGGCCAGAGCGTCGCGGGCACGCGTGTCGACCGCCAGGTTGGATAATGCGGTGGTGGCGTAGTACACGACGTCGGGGTCGGCGTGGGCGAGCAGGCCAACCAGGGTGGCCAGCGATCCGGGAAGAGCAGCCAGCTGTGCGCGGTGGGCGGCGGCGTGCGTGAGGTTGAGCACCGCGCCAGTGGCGTTGCGGGCGATGCGCGGATCAGCATGAGTCGTGAGCGCGAGCAGGCGCGACAGCAGTGGCGGCGACGAGATCGCGACCTTGGTCTCGTCATCGGTGGCCAGGTTAGTGATACACCCGACTGCATTGGTGACGACCTCGGGTGATCCGGAAGAGGTGAGTGCGAGCAAGCGGTCGAGGATCCGCATTTGGACGATCGGCGACTTGTTTTCCGCTGTCGAATTTTTTTTTTTTTTTTGTCAGTTTGCTCATCGCATGATGCATAAATGAAAAGAAAAATAGCGGACCCAGCACCGCCAGATTCCCGAGGGCAGCGGTGGCAGTGCGCTGCACCTCTTCGTCGTCGGAAAACAAGAGGTAGCAAATGGGCTCGAGGACGTCGGGTCCGACTGGGCGCGGATCTGCATATGAACGGAGGGTGTTAATCAAACGAGCAACTGCAGCACCAGTCCAGCGCAAGAAGCATACAAACCCTCCTCGGTGATATCGGCAAAGACCATGGCCGAGACGCGTGCCCATCGAACGTCCGTGTCCAGGGGTGAGGCGCCGGGAGATGACGGCGCTGCGTCGGCCGATCGGGCCAGAGCCGTCAGAAGAGCCAGCGGTTCGCCCTCAAGAAAGTCAGCGGGGCGGTAGTCGATGAGGGGACCGAGGCGCGCGGCGAAATGCCGGCGGTACAGGTCGCCGGACTCGATAAACGCCAGCAGATCGGCGAGCGACGGCCCCGGATTGGCACCAGCAGCGGCAGCATCGGTGGCCGCGGCAGCGGCGGCACCGTCGGCAGCGAGAGGCGCGTACAGGCGCTTGGCGGCCGAGAAACGCGCCCGAAAGCACGGCGATCCGCAGCACAGCGCGCACAGTACGCATTGCCCGCACGGGCCACGATGAGCGTCCGGGTCGGCGTCAATCACGGGGTTGGGGTCGGTGTCGGCGATCAGAAGCGGGTCAGTGTCGTTCTCATTATCTGTGCGACCATTCCGCGAGGATGCGGCGGGGAACGTCGTTGCGGCGGCATCCGAGGAAGCGGTCAGGCCCATTTCTTTGAGTGAGTTGATCGATTGGGAAAAAGACCTGACGGACAACTCATGACGCGAAAGAAAGGGAGGATCGGCCAGAGTACACGGGACACCTGATATACACATGCCCGTACACATCGCTATAGCAAGGCACGGCGTCGTCCTTGGATTCACGTCGTCCGGCATGTACGCCACACGCCCATCGCCTCGCAGCTTCATTCTCTTTCAACGACCAACAACAACACGTAAAAAAAGTACTAATCCAACATGGAACCCGAGCTCCTCGTCGCCTACGTGGCTCTGCTGGTGCTGGCGGTCGTGCCCATCTACCTCGGCTCCAAGAAGTCGGTGGACACGCTGCACGTCAACAAGGTTCGTCTTTTATATCCTTTAGTTTGTCGCGACGAGTGAGTGGCTCCTCGTCCTTTTCAGTTTTCTCCTCTCCCTCCTCCTTTCCCTTTCGTTTGATTGTGTGGTCGGCAGGACCAGTGTGTGGTCGTCTTCGTTGAAAGGGCCACCGATCAACAACAACACAAAAAACAACAGAAAACACGCGTTTGGCTCACAAAAGTCCCATCTCACTCAACGAAACCAAAACCAAAAAAAGGACGGACACCCCGAACTCGTCCAAGCCGAATCCAAGGACAAGGAGGTCTTTTCGTCCTCGGACGCACTCTGGTTCCCCATCACTGGCTCAGCCGTGCTGTTCTCCATCTACCTGCTGTTTGAGTTCCTCGACAAGGCCCACATCAACACCCTGCTCACCGTGTACTTCTCGGCCATTGGCGTGCTTGCCCTCGCCTCGGTCTTTGCCGACGTGGTCTCGCCGATCGAGCACTCCCTCGGCCTTGACACGTACCACCTTGACCTGACTCGCACGCATGCCGCTTTGGACGCGAGTGAGGTTGCCGCCAACGACTCCAAGACCAAGGCCGCGTCGCTGTACGCCCTCAAGTTCACGCGTCTCACCATCGCCACCTCGTTTGTGGCCCTGATCCTCACCGTGGTGTACGTGATGACCAAGCACTGGGTCCTCAACAACCTGTTTGGCTTTGCGTTCGCGGTCTCGGCCGTGGCACTCATGGAGGTGGACGCGTTCCGCACCGGCATGATGCTGCTGTCGGGCCTGTTCATCTACGACGTGTTCTGGGTCTTTGGCACCAACGTCATGGTCAAGGTCGCCAAGAACTTTGACGCCCCCGTCAAGATGCTGTGGCCCAAGGGCGCCACTGGGTTCACCATGCTCGGTCTCGGCGACATTGTGATTCCGGGCATTTACATTGCCCTGGCGCTGCGCTTTGACTACCATCTGTACGTGGCGGCTCGCGCGCGCGACGCCAAGGCCTCGGGCAAGCAAATCAAGCTCTCATCGTCGTACTCGACCCCGTACTTTACCGCCGCCATGATTGCGTACGTGATTGGCCTGGTGGTGACTGTCTTTGTCATGCACACCTGGCAGGCGGCCCAGCCGGCGCTGCTGTACCTCTCGCCCGCGTGCATCCTGTCGACCCTGTTCACGGCGCTTGTCCGCGGCGAGCTCGGAACCGTGTTTGCCTTTTCGGCCGAGAAGGACGAGGAGCTGCGCTCGTCGCTCACCACGTCGTCGCGTGCCACGGCGTCGCCCAAGCCGGGTGCTGGCACGACCACGACCACCACGTCGTCGCGCGCGATCAAGGCCGCCAAGAAGCCGCGCACCGCTGCGCCCGTCCAGCCGGCGACCAATGACCTGTCGGAGAGTGACGACGATGACCAAGACGAGGACGACTACCGCTTTGACACTCGCAAGCGTGCTGCGCCGGCCAAGGCCGCGGCGGCGCCCTCATCGGCGGCGACCAAGTCGGCGTCCCCGGCGCCCGAGCAGCCCAAGGCCACCAAGAAGAAGGGCGCCAAGGGCGAGCACCGCACCGCCGCGTCCCCTGCCTCGGCGGGCACTGCTTCGGCTGCTGCCGCTGCTTCCGCTGCTGCTGCCCTTTCGGACGGCGACCACGCGGCGGTCGAGCGCAAGCGCAAGCGTTTGGACGCGGAGCGGTTCGACTTTGACGAGGCGGCGGCGTCGCCCGTGTCCAAGCGCGTGCACTCGGACGCCAACCTGGCCGCGACCGACTCGGAGCCGCTGCCGGCGGTCCCGCGGTCGCGTGGGGCTGCAGCGCACACGGGCGCGGTGACGGCGTCGGATGCGTCGGAGAATGACGATTTGGCGACTACGTCGTCGGTGCTGGCGGCCACCGAGCAGGCACCGACGGCTGCCGCCAAGAAGGGCAAGGGCGCCAAGGCGGCCAAGAAGGTCACCGCTGCCACCACTTCGGCTGCCGCGACCGTATCGGAGGCGTTCACGGCGGCTCTGGCCGAGACGGGCGTTGGCAAGAAGAAGGCAGCGGCTCCCGCTACCCCTGCTGCCGCGGCTCCCGCTCCTGCCACTGTCAGCAAGAAGGCATCGGCAGCACCGGCACGTGCCCCGAGCCCGGCTGGCCGGTCGGATGTGTCGGCCGAGGACGACGAGTTTGCATCCTTCACGGTCGTGTCGTCGCGCAAGACGCGCAAGAATGCCAAGAAGCAGCAGCAGCAGCGGACGGACGCCGGGTCGCCGACAAGCCAAGGTGGTGCCGCCGGTTCATCGTCCCCGTCAGCCAACGCGCGTGGAGCGGCGGCATTGCCCTCGGGCTCGCTCGCAACCTACGTTCAGTCTGGCGCCGACTTGACCAAGGTCAGTCTGCCGGCGTTTGACGACTTTGAATGAGATGGCCGGGCTTCTCTTTCTCGGAATAATAAAGCCAATATTTTTAATGATCAGCTCCATTCTTGTCCGCTCCATGGCCACGCCCGTCCGCCCGCTCCAGGCCGCCGCCCTGCGTGCGACCGTGCTTGTCCGTCACCGCAGCGACCTCAACATCAGTCCGTGGTGAAATGAACATCCTCAAGAATCAATGGCCGATAATAACTTAATATTAACTTGACAGCCCCCGCACCGCCAGCGCCCAAGCGCGCGCGCACGGCGTACATGCTCTACACCGAGGACTACTTTGAGCAGATGCAAAAGGACAAGCTTGCCGGCCGTCCGACCGATCCGTCGTTTGCGGCGGTGGGCCCGGCATGGAAGAGCCTGTCGGCAGCGCAAAAGAAGGTGTACGACGACCGTGCGGCGGTGCTCAAGTCCAAGGTCGCGGCCGAGGTAGCCGAGTACCACGCCAAGTACACTCCGCTGCAGCTGGCGGCCCGCAAGCAGATTGATTTGGCCAAGTCGGCGGCCAAGGCCGAGACGAGCTTGGCGCGCGAGGTGCGGATCGCTGGAGGGGATCCGGCTCGCGTCAAGCGCCCGCCTACTGGGTACCAACTGTTTGTGCGCGAGACCGCCAAGTCGCACAAGGGCGCCAAGATTGGCGAGATTTCGTCGGCGGCCAGCGCGGCCTGGAAGGAGCTTACCGAGGCCGAGAAGGCGGCGTGGGCGGCGCGGGCCGAGACCGAGGTGCTCAAGGCGGCCAAGTTCTAAGATGAATGTATTTTCTTCATTTTTTTCGTGTTGGTCGTCGTGGATCCTTGGTGTATGATCCAACAGGACCGAAAAAGAATAGGTTACGACAAGTGCATCATTATATTAACTATTACCTCATGTATGGATCCGCGATCTTAAGCACCGCGCTCGTACTGGTGGCACATGGCCACGTCCACGCCGAGCTCCTTGCTCGCGCGGTGGATCCACGAGTCACGCAGCCACTCGCGCGCCATCATGACCGCGTCGGCACGGCCGTCAGCGACAATGGCGTTGGCGTCTTTGGCGGCGGTGATGGCGCCGACACCAACCGTGAAGATGCCCGGCACCGCCTTCTTGATCTGCTCCGAGAACGGAACCTGGAATGCCGGGCCGTACGCAATCTTCTGTGAGGCGTCGTTGCCACCAGACGAGCAGTCCACCAGGTCAACACCGAGCGCGTGCACCTTCTTGACCACCTCAATCACCTCGGCAATGTTCCACGATGACGACTCGACCCAGTCGGTGCACGACAGGCGCAGGAACAGCGGCTTGTGCTCGGGCCACACCGACCGCGCCGCTGTCACCACCTCCACCAGGAATCGCGACCGGTTCTCGAGCGATCCGCCGTAAATGTCGGTACGCTTGTTGGACAGGGGCGACAGGAACTGGTGGATCAGGTACCCGTGCGCGCCGTGGATCTCGACCACATCGTAGCCAGCCTGATCGGCACGCTTAATCGCCGCCTTGAACTGCTCAACCAGCGTCTGGATGGCGGGGACCGTCAGCTCGGTCGGGTTGGCCATGTAGTCGGCCCACGCCAGCGCCGAGGGAGCAATTACCTTGTCGCCCCAGCCGCCAGCGTCCTCGGGCACCAGCGACCGGCCGTCCTTCTCGTAGAGCGGGAACGTCGACGCCTTGCGGCCGGCGTGGCCGAGCTGGATCGCGATCTTGCCGCGGGCAGAGTGCGCAAAGTCGACCATGCGCTTGTGGGCGGCAATGTGGTCGTCCTTCCACAGGCCCAGGCATCGGGGCGAAATGCGCCCCTCGGGAGCCACTGCCGTGGCTTCGACCACGAAAAGACCGGCGCCACGCAGCGCGTACTGGCCGGCGTTGACGAGCTATTTCATTCATTTCATTTCAACGTGTCAATCGCGCAATCACAAAAAAAAACATAATGAAAAAATGAAAAAAAAACGCACGTGGAAATCGGTTGGGTAGCCATCCTCGCTACTGTACATGCACATGGGCGACACCCAGGCACGGTTGGGGAACTCGGTACCACGGATCTTGAGGGGGCGGAAAATGTGCGGGGCCGCGGCGGGGTCAGACTTGGCGGCGCCGGGGATCAGGGTTTGCTTGACGCGGAAATCAGCAGAGGGAGTCATTTTTTGTATGGTAGAGTTGGTCGTGGGGAGTGGGAAGTGGGTGGAAAGCTGCACGTCGAAGCGGAACGGCGGCAATGGAGAGTGATTGAAAGAGGACGCGTGGAAATGTGCGAGATCGAATGATCTGGTACATTTTCGTTGGAGGAGAGGCCGCTGGGTATTTGTAGTTTTTTCGGTTTTCGTGGGGTGTGAACTCCAGCAAGAAATCAGTCAGCGTTTTTGAATTCTATTTTTTTCCGTCGGATTGCTGGATCACATAAGCAACAACGCCGTTCAAAACTAAACTACTTGCCTCGTGGAGGCTCAAAGACCTTAAACACCTTGATCCAGGACATCATGGACATGACGAGCGACTTGCGCCGCATGAACCGCTCAGTCAGCGACTCGAGCGACTCGTTCCGATACACTCCGACCGACTCATGCGCCGCCCCACCACCGCACTCAGGGCACACAATGCGGTCGTAGTTCTCGGCCTTGATGGTGTCCACACACTCTTTACAGAATGTGTGCGAGCACGGGATGATCGAGTGCGGTTGCCGGTAAAACTGCAAGCACTTTGAGCAAATGAGGCCCGTCTCCAGCGACTCTTCGGCCAGGAGGTACTCTTCCATGCGCGACTTGAGATCGGACTCGATGGCCTTGAGCCGTTCCATGCGTGGTTCGTACTGCTTGGACTGGATATCCTTGAACCGCTGCTGGAGCTCTGGTTAATTTGGATGGATCGCGGGTTATGTCAGCGTTGCGCCATAGCGCCAAATGCATGAATGTACCTTTGACGGTGGTTTCGCGCTCGGCAAGCCGCTCCGTGAGTGCAGTGACTTCTTCGGCGAACCGCTGCGACTGGGCTGCAATAGATAAGCTGTCAGTTGTGATCCGCTGCCTTGAAATCAAAAATCTAAATAAAAAAATTCGTACTCTCCATCCGCCGCTCCATTTCGGTCAGCTTTTCGCGTTCCATGAGCGACATGGTGGCCTTGTTTTGCGTTGCCTCTGTTTGTGTGCCAGGTGTGAATGAGAATACGAGATTGGCAAGAAATAGAACATACCCTCGTTGAGTCGCTCGGTGATGGCCCACATTTGCTCCTCCTTCTTCTCGAGCTGCGTTTCGTAGTTTTTGACTGTCTCGTTGACCTTATCCAGAAGCTCGGTGATTTCGCGCTCCTTTTTCAGCAGCGTCGTCTCCAGGTGCCGGTTCTTGTCAATAGCTTCGTTGCGCTGTTTGACCATGACTCCGAGGTCGGATTGGAGCTGCTTTTTTTGCGACTTATGTTTTTTTTTTTCATTCCATTACAGTCAGCCAATGACGCGAAGAGTGAAGCAAAAGCAAAATGGATCGCGTATATACCATGAGCACCGAGTACAGGTTTCGAGCCTCATCAATCTCTTTGCCGAGAGACGTGTACTGCTCCTGTTTGGTTTCCATGTTCTTTTTCAGTTGCTCGTACTGAACAACCACGGCCTCGGTGGCCTTGATCATTTCCCTGCGAAATGTTTGTCAAGTGAGCGAGCGCTTTTACAAAGAAATGAATGGATTTATGCGCACTGGAACTTTTCGCGTAGTTTTGCGTTTTCGATCCGTGATTGACCCTCCGAGGATCGAAGTTGCTCCATTTCTTGCCGCCATTCTCTTGAAAATAGGAAGAATGAGTCTTAAAGAAAATATGCCAAAAAAAAAAAATTTTAATATGAGAGCGCACTCTTCCTGGGTGAGAGCCACCTTCATGCGCTTCTCCATTTTGATGTTGAGGACTCGAAACTCGTCAATGCGAAACTCGAGCAGACGAATGTCTTCACGCAACCCGGCATTGTCCTTTTTGGCCCCATCAATCACGTATTGCTGGTGCTGGATGATTTGATCTCGTTCTTTAATGCATCTGTTGTGTATATGTTTGGTTAGCATGTCACTCGAGAAGACACAGCCAATAACTACATACGTCTCTTGTTCTGCAATAAAAGTTTCGTGGATCTGGATTCGCCGGCGCGCATCGGCAAGCTGCTCTTTGAGGGCAAGTCCGCCATTAATTTCGCGCTGCATCATGAGCAGCATTTCGGACCTAGTGCAAATGTGACAATTGAGATATCACCAACTACAAAAAAAGGAAGTATATACTGCTGATCCTTTTCAACATTGCTTGCCTTGACTGTTTTCTCGCCATTGAGAATCCGTGAAACGTGCTCGGCCTGGCGCTGAACCTCATCTGATGCATGTTGAAATGAGTTTGGGGTAAATGAAAACAAAAGGCACTGCATACACTGCATGGATGCTCGGTCCTTTTCGGCATCCTTGAGCTGTGATCGCAATCCATCAATCACGCGGCCAAGCTCGGCCTTTTCAGCAGCCAGCTTTTCGTTTGCCCGTTTCACCTCGCCAATGGCGTTCATGTAGCCCTGATTGTTTTCAGAGGTGCTGGCAGCGGCAGCTGGTGTTGCCACAGCAGCAGCAGATTGCTTGATCAATTTTGAAAGTGTTGCATTAAAGCTACCAGATCCGGGACGCCCGCGAGGGTACACGCCAGCAGGCCGAGAACCATTCATTTTTTGGTCGGGCAACCTGAGGTGGCCAGTGGGGTCCAGGTACTGTTCGGGAATCCAGGTGCCAAGAGTGGACAGCGCGACGCCATTGCTTGTTGCCGAGGCCAGTGCGCTCAGCGCAGAGTCCGAGCATGATCTGCGGTGCTGGGACTTGTGTGCCCTTGCTGCTGGCGCAGCAGCTGGTGTTGTAATCATTTTTATCAATTGAGTGATGGGAAAAGAGGCATGGGAAATTTGATTCTATTCCAAGTCCGCCTCCTCCTCCTCCCCGGCTGCTGCTGCTGCCGCCGCGAGCGGCTCTGCGGCCGCTGCCTCGCCGCCCTCCTTTTGCCCGCCGACCTTGATCTGCTCGTCGTTGAACGAAAACTTGATATCGCTGTTGCCACCGGCAAACTTGGCGAGCTGTTCCATGAGCAGCTTGGCCAGTTCCTCGGTCTGCTTATTGTCCATCTTGCTCTCGGTCACCACAGTGTCGGTGCTGGCGTCGTCCGCAATCACTGGTTCGCTATCTCCAGCAGCGGCTTCGGCTTCGGCGGCACCGACCTTGGCCGCAAACGCAGCATTGGCGGCCGCCTTGAGGTACTCGTCAGAGCCTGCAGGATCAGAAGCAGCGGGGGTAGCAGTTGCGCGCTTGGGTCCCTTGCGGCTGGGCTTGGTGCGCCGTGCTGCCGCGGGCTTGGCGACAGTTCCGCGGCGCGGCTTGCCCATGCCGTACTGCGAGTAGAACACGAAGAAGAGTAGCACGGGGATGGCAATCAGGGCCGGGATAATGTACTTGCGGGCAACACGCTGCGCCTGCTCGTGCTGCTTTCGGCGCTCTGCAATCTGCTCGGGCGTTGGCTCCACGGGGCCCGTGGGCTGCGGCGGCGGCGGCGGCTGAGCCGACCGGCGGAGGCGCGATGACGACGAGGACTGCGGGCGGTTCATTTTTCTTAGGTGGACTTTGCCGAAAAGCGAAACGCGTTCTGCTCGTCTACGCGTCGTCCTCGCCACAATCTCACGTGCCTACCACAAAATTCGGCGGATCCGAGGACTCTTTGAAGCCGTGCGATCCAATATATCAAATTTGCCAAAGGAAATGGGAATTTCCACGGGATTATGTCCCGCAGACACCCTCATTCCATTCTTCATAAAGCCCAGGTCAAAATCAAGTCACTCTTCATTATCATTTCCCAATGAATGGTCCTCCAAATTGTAAAAACAGAATCTAGTCAGAAGCTATATCCGCCGGAAGCGCGGGAAAAAAACGATCATGCCAGACGGCTGAATGCCCGGCGAGACGCCAGTGCGTCGATTCAACTTGGCCGCATGCTTCAGCTTTATATTGCATCTTCATCTTCAACCTCTTGCACACTCCAATAGAGCAAGATTCACACACAAAATGTTCACTTTCTTGCCCAAACCCTGGGCGCCGTACGATTTCGTACCGCTCATTGCAGCCATCGTGCTCGGCGCGCTCTACCGCTGGACCTACCACCGCCAAGACACCGCGGCCCAAGATGGTTACCAGCCGCTGGCCGTCTCTGCCAGCGATGCCGATGATTTGGACGACAATGGGCTCGAAACTGTAGTTCTTCCCGGCACTTCCCAGCCCGTGCCCAAGGCCGCTGCAGCCCAGATATATGCGCTGGATGCCACCTTTTCGGCGTTGCGTATCTTGGTCCTGACGTTCTTGGTCGCGAGCACTGGCCTACAGGCCCTGGCGCTTCCGGCTTTGGCCGCTGGCGACGCGATTGCCCATTTGCCTGAGCTTTTGCACTTTGTATTCACTGCACTCCTGACCGTGGCCGTGACGCGCGTCCGTACCACCCGCCTCTTTTCGGTCATGGCCATCCTTCTTTCCCAAGCGCTTGTTGCCGTGATCCACGCTACCGAGGTCCGTGGAGACTCGATCGCCTCGGCCACCGCTTTCTTGACGGCCGCGGCAGCCGCGATTTGCATCGTCGAGTACTTTTCCGTCATGCGCGCCAAGCGTGCCAACATTAGCGCCGTGGAGCTCAAGGATCGCAAAGGTCAGCCGCTTCCGCCCACCAATCTCTTCCCATTCACGTCCTTTTTGGAGATGCTCACATTTGGATGGATCTCGCCGCAGATCGACTTGGTATGCTATGCTCTTTATGGTTGGTTAGGTGGCAGTCACTTACTCACAAAATACATATAAAAAAGGGATACAAACGTCCGCTCCAGCTCGAGGACGTATGTGACTTGACGGCTTCGAACCGGGCCAAGGCCATTTTCCATTCCTACTCGCGCTACGAGCGGTCTGGACGGTCGTTCTGGGTGGCGTTTGCGCTTGCCAATTGGCGCGACTTGGTCTTCCAATTCTCGATGGCCACCATTACTGCGTTCTTGTCGCTCTCGTCCCCGTTCTTTGTGAACCAACTGCTGGCGTACCTGGAGCACAAGCGCACAGACTTGTCGGAGCTCACCTGGGAGCCTTTTGGTTACGTGGCCGGCCTCTTTGTGTTCCGGGTTGCCAACACTCTCATTGAGCAGCAGCGCGTGTACACTGGGCGCGAGCTCACGGCCCGCGTGCGCGCTGTCGTGAACGCGTTGCTGTTCCGCAAGACTCTGACGCGCAACTCGCACATTGTTCCCTCGGTCGACGACAAGAAGGTTGGCGATGTGAATGTGCTCATTGGATCTGGTCCGTCTTTTTCTTTTCTCATTCATTCATTATTATTTCGGCGTTTGACTCAATTATCATTTGAAAAAAATGTATCAGATACCAGCCAGGTCGTGGAATTTATTCGGAGCGGCCCCGGCATGATCTCGACGCCGCTTCAGCTGATCCTCGCCATTGCCTCGCTGTACTACGTCATGGGGTGGCCCGGGCTCATGGGCGTGGCGGTCGCTGGCGCCGCGATTCCCCTCCAGTCTCGCCTCGGCAAGTTGACGGAAGGCCGCCAGGACAAGCTCATGGCCGCCACCGATGCTCGCGTCAAGAAGATGAACGAGCTCTTGCAGGGCATCCGTATCGTCAAGTACTTTGCGCTCGAGGAGCCGTTCATGGCGGTGGTCCACAAGCTGCGCGCCGCCGAGCTGATTGCGTGGCGGAATTTCCGGTTCACGATCGTGAGTGTCAACATGATGTACCACATTTCCCCGACCCTGACGATCGTGCTCACGCTGCTGTGCTACACGTCCGTTGCGGGCCACACGCTGGACGTCACCACGCTGTTCACGGCCCTGGCGCTGTTCCGCAACCTCTCTTGGCCCTTGTATGATCTTCCCGAGCGATTCATGTGCTACTTTCAGACCAAGGTGGCCGTCAGCCGCATCCAGGCATACCTCAACTCGCCCGATTTGGCCAACTACGCCGTTGACCAGACTGCTGTGTCCTCCACCGACGACGACCTGCCGATAATTGGTGCTCGCGGCGCGACGCTGCGCTGGCCACTGGGCTCCCGCCCCGACGCAACCGTGGTCAACGTCAGCCCTGCGACTCCTCCGACGGAGGCCGACGGGGAGTCAGCGACGGCGGCGGCGGCAGAGTCCACTGCTCCCAAGTTCTCCCTTGCGGACATCAACGTAACGTTCCCGATTGGCAAGTTGTCCGTCATTTTAGGCCCGACCGGTTCCGGCAAGTCTTCAATCCTGCAAGCGCTCCTTGGCGAGCTCGAGCTTGTGAGCGGCCAAGTGTACATGCCTCGCGAGCCGGTCGGTTACGTTCCTCAGCAGTCCTGGCTTATGGTACGAGTCTGTCTTTTTTGATTTTTTTTTTTTTTTTCAGTGTACTTATTTTATTGGATGTATAGAATGCGACCGTCAAGGAAAACATTTTGTTTGGATCCGAGTTTGACGCCGAGCGTTACGACGCAGTGCTGGAAGCGTGCGCGCTGAAAAGTGACCTCAAGACGCTCGAGCATGGGGACGGCACGCAGATCGGCGAGCGCGGAGTGACACTTTCTGGCGGGTTCGTGCAGACTCTCTCTTGTTTTTCTATTCACGGAGCATTGACACATATAAAAACAGACAACAACAACGCACAAGTCTTGCCCGCGCCGTTTATGCGTTCAACACCGACATCATGGTCCTCGACGACGTCCTTTCGGCAGTGGACGCACCGACGGGAGCGCATCTCTTCCACAAGTGCATTCTGGGTGATCTGATGCGCAACAAGACGCGCTTGCTCGTCTCCCACGCGGCCCGACTCGTGGTGCCGTTCGCCGACCACATTGTCTACGTGATTGGCGGCCAGGTGGCCGCACAAGGCGCGACCGCAGCGGCCGTGGCCGAGCAGCTGGCCAGTGGCGGCTGGGCCACGGAGGCGGCGGTGATGCTCGAGTCTACCCACGCGTCCGAGTCGGTAGCTATGGCGGGATCGCTTGCGACCGAGGACACCAAGGTTGCGGTATTCAAGGGCGCTGCCCTCAAGTCCGACGCGTCACCGGCGTCCCTGCCCCAGGCGGGACCCTCGTCCAGCCAGGAAGAGAAGCGCGAAGGCAAAGTCGGGTTCGAGGTCTACTGGAAGTTTTTCCTGGCGTCGGGCGGCTTCCTGTGGTGGTTCGGCATTGTCATCGAGATTACACTTCCTCAAGTGATCCAGCTGGGCCAGGATTGGTGGTTGCAGGTCCGTTTTTCTTTCTTTTGTATCTTTGGTGGCAAATATTCACGCAATAATATAATGTGCAACAGATCTGGGCACAGAACTCCTCTAGTGCAGCCGCACCGAGCAACGGCAACATGCTTTCGACCCTGTTTTACGATGCCACGCAGCCCCTCGTGGGGATTCGGTCGCCGACCTCGGACAACGTTGCCTACTACCTGGGCATTTACGTGCTGTTCTGGTTCGTTCGCATGGTCATGGACTGGGCGGGCAACGTTTTGGAACTGTTTGCGACTCTGCGCGTTGCCAAGACTCTCCACGACGGCATGCTGAAGAGCGTGTTTGGGGCGCCGATTTCCTTCTTTGCGTCCAACGCCGTCGGCCGGCTGACGAACCGGTTTGCGCGCGACATGGAAACATCTGACCGCGAAATGTTGCAGAGCCTGTCCAACATGATTTGGTGCATCACGTCGGTCGGGATTATTCTAACGCTGGTGGCGGCCATTTCGCCCCTGTTCTTGCTCCTAGTGTTGCCGATCGGGGTCATGCTGACCGGATTCGGCCGCCGGTACAATGCCAACTCGCGCGAGCTCAAGCGGCTCGAAGCGGTGACGCGGTCGCCCATCTTTTCGCTGTTCCAGGAGACCTCCACCGGCGCGTCGGTGGTGCGTGCGTTCCGGCGCGAGCACGACTTCGAGGCCCAGATCTCGCGGCTCATGGACACGCACCACCGGCCGTACTTGTCGCTGTGGGGCTCCAACTCGTGGCTTTCGGTGCGGCTGCTGACGCAGACGCAGCTGGTGGTGGCCGCGTGCGGCGTGGCGGTGCTGCTCTCGGGCAACCTGGCCGCTGGTACCGCCGGTATTGCGCTGACGTGGGTGCAGAGCATTTCCGAGGGCATCAACTTCTCGATCCGCACGTGGGCGACAGTCGAGCTCAACGCCATTTCGGTCGAGCGCATCATCGAGTACTCGAACCTCGACCAGGAGACCCAAGGCGGCGAGACGCCCACGAACTGGCCGATGCGCGGCGACCTGACAGTACACAACCTGACCATGAAGTACGCGACCTCGTCGACACCTGTGCTGCGCGGCGTGTCTTTCTCGGTGCCCGGAAAGACCAAGATTGGCGTGGTTGGTCGCACTGGTGCAGGCAAATCGACGCTGGCGCTGGCGCTGCTGCGCATGATGGAGGCCGAGGACGGTTACGTCGAGATTGACGGGAAACGCACCCGCGACGTGTCCCTCAACACGCTGCGGTCGCGCGTGACCATGGTTCCGCAAGACCCGGTCCTGTTTGAGGGCACCCTGCGGTCCAACCTCGACGTGATTGGCGAACACGACGACGCCACGTGCTGGAACGCGCTGCAACGGGTCCATTTCTTTGACTCGGTCAACAAGCACGGGCAGCACCACAAGACCGGCGGCGCTGACAGTCCTACCGCGGCGTCGTCTTCCTCTGCTCATTCCGACGGCATTGTGGCCGAGTCAAGCAACGACGACGATGACGAGACTGCCGACGGCGTCACGACCGCGGGGGCTGCCACCTCCAACTGGACGCTCGACTCGCCCATCTCTCCCGGCGGCAAGAACCTGTCAGTGGGACAACGGCAACTGCTCGCGCTGGCCCGCGCACTGGTGCGCCGGTCGAAGGTGATTATCATGGACGAGTCGACCGCCAACGTGTCGCACGACCTCGATGCCAAGATTCAAGTGACGGTCCGCGACGAGTTCAAGGACTCGACGATTCTGGTGATTGCGCACCGGCTGCGCACGGTCTGCGACTTTGACAAGATCCTGGTCCTGGATCACGGCGAGGTGGTCGAGTTTGGGTCGCCCTATGAGCTCATTTTGCGCGATCAGGGCACGTTCCGCCATATGTGCTCCGAGTCGGGCGAGTTTGATCACCTGCTGGCAATGGCGCAGCGTGCTGCTGACTTGTAATAGTTGTAATTCACTTCTTTGTTTTTATTATTGAAATGGAACGGTTTTGTATACTTCATCGAAGAGGAGCAAAGGAAAGGGAATAAAATAGATAGATACAAGCTTAGTCAGACCACTCGGTTTGGTTGACGGGCACAAGGGCATCGTAGTGGCCGCCATGGTGCCACACGTGCACGTCAACGAGCTGGTCTCCGAGCTGCGACTGAAAGATCGGGCACTCGGTCGGATCAATGCAATTGGTGGACCAGTCGGTCTCGTGGACGTGGATCATGACCCCAAAGTGGCAAGCGATCGCGAGCAGCTCGACGTGGTTCCCAAAGGCGCCGTCGCCACCACGGAGCTGTCGTTTCCGCGCCAAGTACCGGTCGATGGGTTCGGTGAGAAATGGTGCAAAGAAATCGGCTTGCTTGGCCACAAACGCCATGGTAGCTGCGTGAACTGTCGCGGGATCCAAATTCAGGAATGCACCTATTTACCCATCATTTCAGTGTTTTTTTCCGAGTAATGTTGTCAAATCAAAAGCGGTCATACCCACACTGGCGTATAGGCAAGCGCCATCGCCAGGTACGCGCACGAGCTGCATGCCATTGGCCCACATGGACTCGGCAAACTCTTCTTCCTTGAGATCAATGTCGGGATCCCCGAAATACGCCAGCACTTGTCTATCGGCGTCCTCCACGCTTTGTACACCACTGCTCACCCCCGATGGTGATGCAGCAGCGCTACCAGGACCGATGTGCATTGACGAGGATCCGAAATGCGCGGCCTTGACGCGTGCCAGAGCGCGAGGGATGGCCTCGGCAGCGCTACTGCGTGCAACATAGGTTCCCATGCCAGGGGAACCATTGGTGTATGCATTAGAAGTGGTTGTGATTGCGGATTCGGATATTCCATTGCCAATGCCAGAGGGATCCAACTTGGGAGTAGTTGCAGAAACTGCCGTCGGGGAAGCGGTTGACTGCAGCAGCGAGGCAGTCAGGAGCGAGGTCTGGCGAGCGACGAGAGCTGGGGTGCGTTGTTTATCCATCTTAATCTTTTTTTACCGTGCTATCGTGAGGGGAAGGGAAGAGGAGAAGAGGATGCAGTGCTTTTGTACTCTTGAAAAATGAAAATGAAAAAATAGTGGCTTCCCTTCATTTTCACTTCAACAAAACGAAAAAAAAAAGAACTAAACATGCTCAAGCACATCTGCACTCGCCTTCCGCTGTCGCGCACGATGGGATCCGTGCCCCACCACCACCGCTTGATGTCATCGCTGCTGAGCAATTTGCTCAACGGCAACGAGCAGATCCGCGCCGAGCTGGAGCAGACCCATTCCAAGGCCCTGGCGTCCGATGCGTCCGTGACCGAGTTTTGCTACCACCGGCTGCGGCCAGGTGCCATGTCAGAGTACACTGCCATGTGCGTCGATCAGGCCCGGGATGCGCGGCACGCGGCGTCGACCGGCGCCGAGGGCTTTTGCGCGGTCCTGGCGCCGATGGTAGGGGATCTTGATACCGTGGGTGGGTTAAACTTCAGTGAATTCCGGTGGCTCCAATCTCACAACCCCTAAACACAGTGCGCATCACCACGTACCCGAACTACGCCGCCTACGAGCTCGATCTGAACCGCCGTATCTCGACGGCTCCGCAGCATGAGCGCGATCTCCGGGCCATGATCACGCACCGGTCCTCCATCGCCTGCCGCGAGTTTGCGTTTTGGGCGCCGGACGATGCGGCCACACCCGTGTATGATGGCATTTACGAGCTGCGTTCGTATGTGCTCAAACCCGGGACGCTGCTGCAGTGGGGTCAGGCGTGGTATGTTTTCCGTTTTTTATACCACTCGTTGATTTAACATAATAATGATCCACAGGACCCGTGGCGTCGAGGCGCGCCGGCAGCTATGCACTCCGGTCGGCGCCTGGTTCTCGCAGCTCGGAGGTCTGAATCAAGTGTTTCACTTATGGCATTACAAGTATGGTCTCAGTTCTAATTGAAGAACGAGAACTGACTTTGGAAAGAATATAAATAGGAACCTCGAGGAGCGCAAGATCTCGCGCGAAAAGGCGTGGGAGCTGGACGTGTGGGCGAAGTCTGTCAAGGACACGGTCCCGCTGCTCCAGACCCTCAACACCAGCATCATGAAGCGTGTCGTTTGATAGTCACGGTGCACGTGATGGCACGTGACAACGGCGCGATCGGATTTTTTTATAGCTTTTTCGAAATCCCCATCGCAATTCAATATACCGATTATGCCACCGAAACGTCGCGTCCGCAAAGCGAAAAAGCCTGCCGCACCCAATCATTCTTCTGCCCTGTTGGCGACCGAGTACCGCGACGACCACGAGTCAGCAGCACCATTTTTGATTGCTCCACCAAGGACCAAGCCCGCCATTGGATCTGTTGTACCAAATTCTTCGCGTAAGTGGCTTTTATTTTATGCCATGTATCATATGAATATCTAACTTTATATTTCACAGTCCTGTCACGCTTGGAATCGTTATTACCCCAACTGCAATCGGCAAATGCAGAGCTCTTTGATGCCATTGCGCGTGATGGCCAAGATGCACACGACTTGGAACGCGTGACTCCGGGCAGCGATCGCGTTATCCAAATGGTTCGGTTCTCCCTTTTTTGTGCCTGCAACTGATCCATCTCACGTTGTCAAATGATAACAGAAACTTGGATTGGGTGTCTTTGAAGAGCGTGCACTGTCGTCTGGGCAGGGCGAGAGCTCACTTCATGGCTCGGACAGCGGTCCCACTTCTCTCCGCCTTCCCTCCTCCTCTGCATTCCACGTCAATGGACCGTCTTCGGGAATTGTTGACATGGACGTCGATCAGCCCGTTGTTGCCGTCCATGACGGCAGAGAATGCGCTGACCAATCGCCAACGCGCGCGGACGATTTCCAGCAACCGCCTCCAACCACACTAGAGGATCTTGTCATGGGATTCTACGACGAGGGGCTGGATGAAGAGGACGATGGCGAGGACGATGGCGAGGATGAGGATGGTTTTGGAGGCGATAAGGATGACATGGACCTGACACCATCGCCATCTCCACCACCACCAGAACTTCCATACGGAGCTGGTGGTCGAGTGATGGTGGAGGATCTGGCCGCCTCCAGCGCAACCACCATTGCTCGCTAAAATTGTTTAAAAAAATTGTAAATTGTCTGTGAATTCTCTCTTTTCTTAAGGTTGGGAAAACATAAAAATTTATTCAAATATGTCAAAGCCGTTTGCCCCCGAGCTGATCCCGCTCCCGCCCAGCCCCATCAAGCGGAACCTTCGATTCGGCATTCCCGAGGAAAGCAGTGGCGCCCCACTTTCCCGTAAGGCGCGCATGACTGGGATGACGCGCGGCGGCCGTCCCACCGACGAATCGGGCGAGATCCGCAGCGCCACCTCGGGCACATCAGCGTCGTCGGCGAGTGAGGAAGAGGGCGATTGCTCGGACAGCGCGTCGGGATCGGACGATGACGCCGACCAGTCCATTGCAACTGGATCCGAGTGTTATGCCATTTCGGACGCCGAGGACGAAGAAACGGCGAATATGGTGAGTATTCTCAGGATTGACATGGGAAATTGACACTTGACAAACTTTAAAAGAAAAAACCATAGCCCGCTCTCGACTTTTCGCCCGAGGATGCGGGCCAGCTGATCATGAATGCCTACAAGGGATTGCGCCGTGCGGTTCCAAGCAACTACGACGCGTTCCTCGCCAAGGTTCTGGCGCAGGATCTGCTCACGCTGGCCAAGGACTCGTCGCTGACGGCCGCGACCGTGACCACGTACACGCCGTATGCGGCGCCGCTGGTGGCAATGGGCCGCGCCGATCCCGCGCACCACGCCCGCGTGAATGCCGCCATCACCTCCGCCGCCGTCAAGATCTACTGGACTGCGCGATCGACTCGCCACTTTTTCACTCTGTACGCGGCCGAGCTGGAACGCTTGCTCCCGCTGTTGGCGGGACTCGCGGGAGCACCCGTTGAGGAGGGACAGGTTGGGGTCGAGGGGATCCCAGTTGAGCTGGTGCCGTTCCTGGTGGACGTGTTGCACGACTTCGGGTGCATGGTCGTCGCTAGCGTGTTCAGCAGCACCATGGGAGGCATGATCTGATCTCTCTCGGATCTCCTCTACTCCTACAAATAATAACAATTCACACCTTCAATATATTTGATTGGGCCGACCTCATCGGGTCTTTTTGTTGCACACCGTATTGGACACACCTTGAAGGAATACAACTCATGCCGAGGAAAGGGCAGACTTGGCCACCTGCCACACGGCAGCGGACGTGGGCATAGGCACCTCGCCCGATGCGCTACCGTACGCCGACGCGAGCGTGACCTTGATCCCGCCCACGGCCGGATCCTGCGCCGCCACCACGTTCCACACCTGGTCAATTTCCCAGCCCTTGGCCGAGTCCACGTCCTGGTGCAGTGACAGCTGGCTAGTACCCTTGTTGTAGATCCAGACACCTGACCCGCCGGCTTGCGGGCACGGCGCCTTGAAGCACCGCACGTTGGTGGTCACCTTGAACGTGTGGTCCTTGTTGAATGTGATCGAGTGGCCCGTGGCTGCGTCGGTCGTGTACGTGGCCGGAGCCAAGAAGACGACCGCTTGGGGCGTTGGTGTTGCTGTTGGCTTCACTGGGGGAGCGGCTAATGAGGAGTGTGTGGGATGAGTCTTTATGAACTTCAATGGGAGTAAAAGGAAGATACTTACGAAGAGCGGTCGCGCCCGTCGCAGCAAGAGCAATGAGAGTGAGGTAAAGAAGCTGGAGCATCTTGGGATTTGGTTTGGTTTGTTGTTGTTGTTGTTGTCGTTATTATTCAAGTAAAGAATGGTGAGCCAAATGCAAGTTGGTACGAGGACTACGAGCTGCTATTTATGCGGGAGGTCGATTAGGTTGGGCAGTTCGGCGAGCGAAAAACTTTGAGCTTGTTTCGAAGCTGCACGAGCACACGACCCATTTTGACTTTGCGAAGCAAGAGGGCTCGAACACGTCACAATCACGAATTGGATCGAAGCAGTCGGAATATCACAGCAAATACCAGGATACTGGAAAGTTACGAAATATAAACTTTACAGTAAGCGGGATTTGCGAGGTGAGGCCGTACCCATTTGAGTACCACTGGACAAAGATTCTTCACAGTGAAGACATTTCCACCGCCAAGATTACCCCCCAGAAAGGTACTTTTGCTGTAACTACGTAGATCGTTCGCGTAATATCATATTTTCACTCATGAATACACCCATGGATCAGAGACTACATCCAACTGAAAGAAAAAAATACAATTACACTTCCAACGGCATGACCGACCACCCCTCCTTCTCAACCTCCTTGGCCCCGTCCGCACCGCCCAAAATGACCCGGCTCACAACTTGACCATGCAAGTAAGTCTGAGCGACGCGCGCCACGTCGTCGCGCGTCACGTCAAACAAGTGCTTGCGGCGCTCCTGGCGGACCGCGTACGCGAGCCCGTGCGCAAACTCGGCGGTCCCCTGCGCGCCGACGTCCACGGGCTCGTCGAGCTGGCCAAACACGCTCAGTTTGGCCTCCAGCAGATCCTGGTCCGCCACGCCGTCGCCCGACGCCAACCAGGCCACGGCGCGGTCGAAATCGGCAATGGTCCCAAGCGACCGCGGGTCGCGGTACGAGTACATGACAAAGACGCCCTCGCGGCCGTCGTGCGACGCGCCGCCACCGTACGCGCCGCCCTTTTCGCGCACCTCGCGGTGCAGGAACTTGAGGGTCGCCAGCCGCGACGCGACCGTCAGCGCCATGCTGTCGCGATGGTTCGTGAACGGTACCGTCGCGTACGCCGCCGCGCAAAAGTTGACGGGGAACGGCGACGGCACATACACGCGCGACGGCTCCTCCAACGTGGTTGGAGGAGCACCGGAGATCGGAGTCGCAGCAGCAGCCTTGGGGGAGGCGTTACCAAATCCGCGCGCCACCGTCGGAAGGTGTTCGAGCGCCGCGTCCACTGCCTCGGGCTGCGCAACAATCATGTACTTGGCAGGTGCCTGGCTCAAGTGCTTGGCGATCGCCTCCAGCTTGGGAACCGCGGTCTCGACCCCGCTCTTTTGCAGCTGGGTCAAGAACTGCAGTTGCGACAGTCCACTCCAGCTCTCGCTGACGGCCTATAATAGTTAAATAGATTAGAGCTTTGTGATGAACAGCGGAGAGGAATATAAAAAAATAAATACCTTGATGGGCGAAAGCTTGGACGCTGCAAGGCCCATGGCGTACGAATGGCCCCGGCCCACAATGGCGTTGGTCATGCCAGACAAGTTGCCTGCCAGTAGCGTGTTGAGGCGGTCCACAAGGGCAAAGTTGGAGGAAAAGGTCAGTTCGGACATGAGCTGGGTCAGGCGCGGGACGTTGGACGAGAGCGAGTTACCGCTCACTGCAAACGAGAGCTGGCGATCGACGCCATCTGTATTATATTATTGTTTGTTGAGTCTTATTTCCAGCAAAGAAAGATATGGGGTGGACGAACCATGAATGGACGATGCAATGCTGGATCCGTGGCCAACACCGCCCGTGTACAAGCGCAGCTCCTGGTCAAGCACTTCCATCGACTTTTCCTTGGTTCCCTGCCAGCTGAGGGCCTGATTTTTGATTACTTTTGTCAGCCGCTGGCTGGCGGTGATGGATAAAAAGTATAAAGAGAACGGACGGAAGAGTACAATGGCAAGTACGGCAGCAGATCGCTGGAGATGCCTTCCAGGTTCGCCATGGCGCGAATATACGTTACTCCATTAGCAGGTGCCTTGCGAACAAACACCTCGCCCCAACCTTCGGCCGCCGAGGCAACAGGCGCTGCTGATTTGGACGGTGTACCAGCAGAAGCAGACTGCCACGGCGCGGCAATGCGCTCCACGGGATAATCGGGTGACGACACCGGCACGTCCGAAAGCCCCAGGCACGGGAGAATCGACACGTCCTGCTTGGCGTCCTGGGCGGCCGCCAGCTCGACGCCGAGCCGAGCAATGCGCTTGCGGTCCTGGTCCGTCAGCTTGGCCACGTGCGCCTCCAGCCGCGCGGTCTCCTCGGCCACGGCCACGGCGCCAAACTCGGGCTCGGGCTCCATGGTCAGCGCCACCCGGTGCGGATTGTCGAGCAGATACTGCTGCACGAGCCGCTGGAAGAGGCCGCGCGGCGCCTCCTCGCGCAGCTTTTGCAGGACCGCCGCCACTTGCACCGCGTGCGCCGTGTCGACGCCGTGGAACAGGCCCGGGGCAAGGTTCTCAATGAGGCTCATGCCAAAAGCGCCGGTAACGTGGCGCAACGAGAGCTCCGACTGGTGAATGACGGCAGCGACGCGGTCGGCCGGGAACCCGTTGGCGGCCACGTCGCGCAAGACACGCCAGATGGTCTCCTCAATCTCGGGGGCAGCCGCGGCCGCCACTCCCTGAACGCCGATCGTGAACGAGCCTCGGCGCGTCCACGTGTCGTAGCCATGCACGGGGGCATAGTCGGGAGCCAGGCCCGAGTCAATGAGCGCCTTTTGCATGGGCGACGACGAGCCGTCCAGAAGCAGCTTGGACAAGATGGCGAGCGCAGTGGTGGTGAACGAGTCGGCTGCCGTGTCATTGCATCCGAACGCGAGGCAGAATCGAGTTTGCTTTGCGGGGTCGCCCACTGGCAGTAAAATTTAATGTCAGCAAATGAATGACCCAACAAATCGAAAATAACGCACTAGGATCGAGCATGCAAGTGGCCTTGACCACCTTGGGCTCGCGGAGGACGGGTAAGTCGGCAATGGCGGAGGCATCGAGGGGCTTGCCCGTCGGGATCGAGGACAGCGTGCGGTCCACGTACTGCAAGGTAGGGCCGAGATCGAAATTGCCGTACGAGAGGAACTGCGCGTTTTGCGGCGCATAGTGCGCGCGATGGTACGCCGTCAGCTTCTCCCAGGTCAGATCGGTGATGTTGCGCGGATCGCCGCCCGAGTTGGGTGCGTAGATCGAGTCGGCAAACAGGTGCGAGTGCAGGGTCTGCGAAAAGTGGGAGTGGATGCTGGACATGGCGCCCTTCATTTCGTTGTACACGACGCCCTTGAATTCAATCGGGGTGGACGTGTCCTGGGGGTCGCGGTGCTCCAGGCGCCATCCCTCTTGCATAAAGTCCTGCTGCTTGAGGTTGGGGCGGAACACGGCTTTTATGGGTGTATTTGTGAGTCCATCGCGCACACACCCAAGTCAATGGGTTGAAACATACCGTCCATATACACGCTCATCAGATTGTTGTAGTCGGACAGGTTCTGGGTCGAAAACGGGTAGACGGTAAAGTCGGACGCGGTCCAGGCATTCATGTAGGTGGCCAGCGACCGCTGCAGCATCTTGAAGAACGGATCGCGGACAGGGTACTTTTCGGACCCGCATAGGGTGGTGTGCTCGAGAATGTGCGGAACGCCGGTCGAGTCGGCGACGGGTGTCCGGAATCCGACCCTGTTTACGGATTTTAGGTACTCTGGAATCCAGTCGTCAATAAAATGGGACAAGACGTACGCAAAGACATTGTTGGCATCGTTGCGCGAAAAGTGCGTGTATTTCGCGCCGGAGGCCGAGTGATTGAGCTCGGAGACGGTCATTTGCAGCTCGGGGACGTGGGTGGTCTGTCGTCCATTCCATTCCAGGGTTAGCTTACAAAATAGCGCGTCTCAATGAGGGGACAAATGAGCGGACCCGGGCAACGCGGAATCCATGCACAACATCGCCCGTGGCCGGCAATGAAGCGAAGGCGCGAGTGGGTGTCCGCAGCGAGCGCGTGCGACAGGCAAGTCGGAGCATTCTTCAAATGGTATTCGTGTGAGGGCAAAGAGATTTACATTATGGTCCGACGAGAACGAGGAGAGCAATCACAACAGCGGGTACTGCTGCTGGATCGACGACGACGCGGCCGAGCTCGACAGCGACGGAAGAGGCACCCCACCACCCTCACCCACCGGCATCGCCGCCACCGCTGCCAGCGTCACATCGTCGATCGGCACCACCACCTTGAGCGCCTCCAGCCGCGCCTCAATCCGCGCCATGTGCGCCGCCGCCTCCTCCATCACCTTGGCCTCCATCTTGGCGCCGTCCACCAGCATCCGGATCGACTTGATGTCAGCCACGAGCTTGTTGGCCGTGGCGGGTGTACTCGCGTCTGCGTCCGCGTGGAACTTCTTCACCAGGACGGCCAGCGCCGGTGGGAAGTTGGACGAGAACGTCAGAGGCGATTGTTGCTTTTGTTGTTGTTGAGGCGTCGTCGATCCTGGCGTTTTGGCCGCCTGCGGTGCCGGGTGGTGCACGACGGCGTGGTCGGAAAGCGTGGGGAGGGCCGGGGTCGACATTGGTATCTTTTATCGTGGGGTTTTGTCGTGTACGTCAAAGAGAGCAGAGCGTCGTTCATACGGACATGCTCAAACGCACGCCCTTGACGCCGGTCAAAGTGCCAGTTTTAGAGTCCGTTTTTCATTCTGGTACGAGGTCAGGAATGCGCGCAATCGGCCACCCAACAGCGCCGTCCACCCGCACGATCGCCTGGATCTCGGCCGACGGGTCCAGTGGTGGCACGTGCGCGACCTGAGCGACGCGGAGCACGCGCCCCTTCCCGTCCCACGCGCGCTCGTCTACTGCAATCAACAACGCCGTAGTGGTGTCGGCCACACCAGGTCGCGACACTGCCAGCTCCACGATCCCGGGCTCGGTGGGCACCGGCGCGCCGCGAATCGGCACGGGTGCCAGTCGCACCGCCACCGCATACCCGAGCTTCTCGAGCGCCTGCACCACTGCCTCGCGCGCATGGGTGCCCGCGGCCCATGCAATCACGCGGTGAGGCCGAGTGGCGGCCGCGGCTGCATCCAGACGAGCCGCCGTCGGCGCGTTGTCGACGGCGGTGGCGGAGAGACTGGTGGTGGTGGCGGTGATGGGCAAGCTCCCATTCTGCGCGTCCATGGCGACCGACCCTGAGGAGGGCGACGATGACCCACCTCCGATTCGGGACACGGCAGAGGCAGGCAAGGAGACCACTGCCACGCGCGGCCGCGTCAGTGGTGCACCTCCATCGGAGCCGGCGACCGCGTCGACCGTCACTGCGATTGAAACGGCGCCGTCTGATGCTTCAGCAATAGCCATGACCGGTGCCGGCGCGCCAAACGCGGCCGTCGCCGGTGGTTGCAAGACCACTTCCACCACCTCACCTGCGCCGCCCTGTACTGCCGCTGCCGCAGCCATACTCACGGGCGATGCGGCCCCACCTCCGCCACTTGCCGCCGCCGCCGGCGCACCCACCAGTGCGATTCCGGTGGCACGCAAAAGCGACTCGACCGCCTTGGACCGGGTCTGAATTGCGCGGCCAATCCGCGGATCGCGCGCACCGGCTGCCTCCTGCGCTGCCGTCGCGTCCGCGGCCGCCAGTTGCGCCTCCCGAGCCAATCCCGCCGCGCGCGTCGCGGCCGCATCGCGATCCGCTGTCGCTCGGCCCAACTGGGCGGCGGACCGGGCGCCTGCGGCGGTCGCCGTCTCCAGCTGACTGTCCAGTTCGGAGACTGTTGCCTCCATCGCTGCCAAGGTGGAAAGCAAGTCCTCGGCGCCCGCATAGTGCGGGGTGGGGACGGATGTCGGATTGCTGGGGTAGCGACTGAGCAGGTCCGCCAGGGCCAGCGTGTGAGCGGCCACCGAGCGCGATTCTGTGTAATTTACATTCAGCTGACTGCAATACCAAGAGCAAAAAAAAAGAGGGAACACACTTTGGTCCACGTCCAGCGCCAGATCCACCACCTCTGTCTCGAGATCCTGCGCAGACTTTTCCAGCATCGCTTGCTCGGCTTCCACCTGTACTAGCTCCTCGCCTAACACAAAACTAAGCGCATATCCAAATTGCCCAACAATAAAAAAATACCTTTGAGCTGAATGTCGCTCGTCTCGGGCCAAGCAGGGAGACCATCGTCCAAAATGCTTTCGATAATCCCAAGCTCAGTGGCCGCCTGCAAGTGATACATTTGGACCTCAGGTAAGAACTGATTGCATAGCTCCTCGCGGTCGCCCCGGAGTGCCGCTTCATCCGGATACGCGTAGTGCTCTGCGGGTGCAGATAGGTGCTGCAGCACCGTGAGATTATCGGGCCGTGGTTCCGCAGCGGCAGTGCGTTGGTGGTGGTGGTCGAGCAGCTCGCGGAACGCAAATGGCGGGAGATCGCTTCCTCCACCGTCTTGGTCAAGTTGTTGCTGCTGCATACCCGCAAGGTCCTTGATGCCCAGGAGCCGGGATGCATGCATAACAATGCTGTTATATTTTTTCGTTGGTTGGTTGGCTTCACGTGCGCATAGGTGCATGGGAGCATGGGTGGATCTCAGCGCTGATAGCACGAGAGACGAACCTCTGGGCATCAGCCAGGGCAGCCATGTCGCTCATTTCCGAGAGCTCGTCGGTATAGTGGTTCATTTTGATAAGATAGTTCGTCAAGCAATTGAAAGAGCGTTCTCGTAACACTTCATTCCGTCCGGGGCAAGGGCCAGCCAGATCAAGCATTGTACTTGCCCTTGATTGCGTTCTTGTGCAATGTGGGCTGCACCTTGGTTACGGCGGCAATGAGCTTGGCAACCACGTCGTCCTTGCCCTTTTCAAACTCGACCACCGTCTGCACCAGCCTGGCCTCTGTCTCGGCATCGATCTTGGCCGCAAATGCGTCCTTGTTGCCGGCATGCTGTTTTCCAAGAGGGATCGAGTGAATTTGAGTGTCATTTGCCAAAGAAATACTACGGACCTCCTTCTCGTACTTGGCGTACTCGGCCACTTTCTGCTGCTTGAGTGCCTGAATCTCTTTATCGGCCTCCTTGCGCGCCTCCTTCAGGCGCTCCACGCGGTCTGGTGGTTATTATTTTCGTTGAGGTAAGTCTGCGCACTCAATACAAGTGATGGCGGCAGAAGCGATGGCACAGGCGTAGATCGCCCATTGTCCGCAATAATACAAAGAAGGGCCGTACACTGGCGGGCACGTTGGACAATTTTACCGGCCTCCTTCTCGGCTTCGAGAAGGGCCTGAATACCGGCCGAGTTTTGGGCAGACTGTTTGGAATCGAGGGGGGTCAATACAATGGCGCGGCCCTCGGTCGGTGCCCGTCTTAAATGCGTTTCCCGCGTACCATGATTTAGTTTGGAATAGAGAGTTGTAAATGATCGATTTTAAGTTGAAGAGATATTCATTCATTTTTCGGCTTAGATGACTTGACACGCAGCACTGGCCGCTTCAGCTCTGCCGCCAGCACCAGCGCAATCACAGAGACGTGCACGCCAAGAAGCATGGCCGACGACCAGTTGCGAGACGGGAACACATTCCACGAAAGTTCGATCAATCCGATCGCAGTAATCCTGTTCCAATTTTTTAGTGGGTCAACACCAAAGAAAAGAATAAAAGAATCTCACGTACCGCAAGAGCAGGGGAATAGTCGAGCCGATCCGCCAAATCACCAAGTACGGAACGCCAAACCAGTACCATACATAGAACTGATAGTGCAGACTGCGTGCGGTCGCGATCCCGACAAGCATCACGAGCCACCACAGCGCTGCAACCCGACTTGGCTCCGGCTGGCTAGTGTCGCCAGTGACTGGCACAGGAGGATGACACATCATCCACCGATACACGGCCGAAACCAATGGAACCCGAACGACCCCTTGCGTCCACGCAACGAGGACCGCCAGCAAGCTTCCGATCCACGCTGCAAACGTCACGGTGGCCCATGTCTGTGACACAAACAGCGCCTCGGGAATAAACCGCCAGTTGACGGTCCACTGGTGCTGGAACGTGCGCGAGAGCTCGAATGCGCCGGAGATATAGGCGCTGGGAGATGTCGCGAGAAAGGGTGCCGCTACCACTACCTGAATGGCCGCAAAGAGTGCCAGGTGGAGCATGAACCTGCCTGGTGGGGCATAGTACATGACCAGAATATAGAGGTGCGCCGGCAGGAACAGGAGCGCCGACATTTTCACCGCCGTCGCCAGGCTTTCTTTGCAAATGATCGTGAGCTCCTCTTCATTTCACCTCGGCCAGTGCATCAAAGAAAAAAAGACAGCACCTCAAAAGCACAGTTGCAGCCCACATCCGCCGCTTTACGGCAGCCAAGAGCGCCGCGCTGGCCAAGAGCGTACAAAAGGGATCGTTAAACAAACGCAGGGCGTGGATCGAGTGGACGCGACGGCTGACGGACAGGAGCGCCATGGTCCATGCCGGCGCGCCGGCAACACAGTATATTGCCATGGCGAGTGCGAGATTTGCAAGGTACACGATCGCAAACACGTATTGCGCGACACGAATGGACGGGACAAGCGACAATAGCCAGTAGATCCACACATGGAGGGCTGGATACCTTTTATTCGCCAATTTTTTCAATATATTTCAGCGTGACCAAGGAAGTAGATGTGAACGGACACGAGAGGGCCAGTATCGCCGCGGACCATGGAATAATCGCGCTCCCCAGAGGCAACGATGGCGACCTGCTGGAGGTACGTCGTCCAGTCAATTTCCGTGAACGGTACGCGCTGAATCATGGCGATATTCAGCACCAGCTCGCTCAAGAGCTGCATGAGCATGAGCTCGCCCGCGTGCTGTTCGTAGAGCTCGCATGCAACATCCAGGTATCGGCGCAAGGAAGCCTTGGTCGTCATTTTGGTTGAATGATTCGCGAACGAAAAGAGACAAAAAAACTCTTCAAATCTGCACGCCTGTCACATCCAATCCGGAAATCCAAGGAAATGGGAAGCGCTGAAACAACGTGATCTCGATCCTGTACTACTGCTGTACAGGTTTGCCAAAAGGAAAGGCGAATCAAGAGAGGGTGGGGTATAAGCCCAGTTGG
>MU624569.1:0-51171 GCA_025349905.2 Blastocladiella britannica
AGATCAGTACAACAACAACAAAAAAGGAGGTGAGGATAGAAACATACGCAGCGGCTTGCGGACACTGAGCTGAGTGTACACGAGCAAGACTTGGCAGAGCATGTAGACAAGGACGGCCACCACCGGCACCAGGAACTCGAGCGCAAACAACGGCAGCGATACCAGGTTGGTCCCCGGTGCAAACACAGTGGTCCAGCCGTATACGGTATCGGCAGCGACATAGCCTGTCCCGGTGAACACCAGGAACGCTGTCACGGCAATACTCTGATTGCACGACGTTCAAGTTAGTGATACTAGGATTTGTAGACGTAATGCGTGTGCATACATAAACCGAGGCCGGGGTGCCATCGGTGACGAGTTGAAAACCAACGAATCCATTCAACAAGAGCACCCAACCCGTTGTCGCAATCAGGGCCGTGTGAATGATTGAAGACCACTGAAATACAACAAATTACTGGTGAGTCGAAGAAACAATGAATACACAGATTGACAAACCAAGAAAAATGCGTTGGTGAGCTCTGGTTGGGAAGTCATCCAGCCGCCAACCGACGGGATTTGCACCACAAGCATGCAAAAGTACAAGAGATTCAGGATCCCCATTTCTGAACGGCCTGTCAAACATAGAACACTGTCAGCACAAAGTAAAACCTCATAGATTCAAAAAAGAACGGACCAACAGCGGCATACTTGGAGTGGGTCCGATACGCCACATAGATCATGGCAAGTGCACACAGAATGCAAAGGGCTACATCCAAAATATCCGTGATTTTGGTGGTGGCGATCGAAACGCCCATCAGCGTGCATGTCTTGTCGCCGCGCAGAATGAATGCCTGGCACACTGGCAGCACCGATGCAGCTCGGCAGATATTCAAAAAGGATCCAAGCGTGGGTCCAACAAGTGTGCTCATTTTTTAGTTGTTCGTGTTGATTCCACACTTGATCCGTGTGCTCTTTGAAAGTATTCGTGATTTGCAAGTACGGGGGTGGTACACTGCAGCAAGAGGATCCGTCTAGATATAGATATAATATTTGGGTCTATATATATTTGCAAACAAATATCAAATAGTAATAGTGTGGCAAGCAAAGTATGAGATCGGATCGCGCAGCGAATGGTAGGGGGTCTGCAGAACCCCCTCGAAAAAATAATAAACACAAAAATAAGGGTCCGTGCACACCTCACCGAGGGGCAAACCGAAGCTGGTCAATGGTTGTTTGCAAGTACTCGACCCATCGCCGCCTTTGCTCGTCAGTAGCAACCGAGAAAGTGAGTACAGATCGGCGAGGGCTTTCGTCGGGCGTAGGAGCAGAAGCCGCGGCCGCAGGAGCAGACTTGCTATCGCCGCCGCGGTCGGCGCGGTGCGGAAACTCGATCGAAAACGTGTGCTTCATGTACGGCGGCTCGACCGTGACCGTGAGCGGCAGAATGTAATCGTACTTGTGCGCGGACGGCCCGCTGGGCAGAAAGTAGATGCGGTGCCGCCCGACCTGCGTGCCGGTAATGCGCACAAATTGTCGGTCCGCGTGCTCGAGGTCCGCCGCCACCGCCACAGCACCCATAGTAGCATGGCCGGGAGCACCTGGCGCCGCGCCACTAGCCGAACCAAACGCAATGATAGACGGCTCGACGTGGAGCGCCGGCGGCGTGATCAAGCGCAGCGTCAGGCCGGCATCGATGCCCGGGATCGACAGTTCAATCCACTCGGACGCCTCGTTCAGCGTCAAGTGTGTTGGCACGCCCGACACATCAATGGCGATGCGGTGGGACCGGTCCGATGCCATGTGCAGCTTCTCGCCCGCGATCGACGTGTAGATAGCATGCATCTGGCCTGCAGCGACACCAGGGTGTGCAGCAACAAAGTCGCGCAGCGCCAGCGGCTGGCGCATGCGGTGAACACCGTTGCTGCTGTCGCCACCCGGTGGCCCTCCTGACTGAGGGTCATTACCGCCGATGGGAGTGGCGCCGTGAATGTCGGCGTTGAGCAAAATCACCGAAAACACCAAATCGACGGCCGCGCGCTCCGTGTCAAACCGGGTCGGATTGGCCCGCGCGTACGACCGCGCAAAAGCCGTCAGAACGCGGTCAATGGCTGGGCCGTCGTTACCAAGACGGATCCCGGACAAAAACAGCCGCAGGCCGTCCTCGAACGACAGGGTCGCCAGCACGGGGCTGTACCAGTCGGCGTAGGCGTTGGCGACGGCATCGCGCTGCGGGGCGCCAATAAACCGGCCAACGAGTCGGCGGGCCAGGTTCGGCGTCTTGTGCAAAAACGACGCCATGTTGCTGGGCACTGTCGGGTCCAGGACGCGCTTGGCGACCAGTTCCGCCACCGCCGATTCCGGGTCGGCATTAAATCGCCCGACCGCTTGCGCCACCACGGGCCGCAGCCGCAGCGCCGACCGCGCGCGATCGCGCGTGCCGCGTACGGTGACTTTACGCAGCTCGAGCAGATTGCGTACTTCAAACTGCTGCGCGCCATTGGTGCCTTGCACCTCCTTGGCAATCACGAGCGCGTCTTGGAACAAAAGCAGCGACCGTACCTTGACCTCGCCGTGCGCCACAATCTCCCACACCGACCCTTGACAAATGAACCGGCGCGAGGGCTTTTCCAGCGCGGCAATGTCCACCACCTGCTTGAGATTTCGCCGCAGCGTGGCGGTGCCGTGGCCCGTGTCCACGTCGGGCCGCACCGGCACCGCCTTTCCGGGCCGAGGAAACCCATCGGCTGACTCGCTGCTCTCCGAGTCGTCGCCGGCGGCGCCCTCGTCGTCCACAACCATAGGGATTAAGTAGCTGGGCACGCGCGAGGCGCTGGTTGCTCCGCCGCGGCCGCCGACACCGCCACCATGGCTACCGGCCCCAAACGGCCCACTTGAGTCGGCCGCGACCTTAGCGTCAATGCCCTGCACCATGCTTGCCAGCACCTCGGCCGCGCGCCGGATCTGGACCGCCTCGGGCCGAGCAAGCGCTGCGACTGCACTGGACAACTCGTCCATCAGCTGGGCGTACACTCCCAAGTGGCCGGCGGGACGGGCGAGGTAGGTTGCCAGCGAGAGCCCGTGCGCGCGCGGCCACAGCGAAAACTCGCGCACAACCGCGGCCAGCGCGGGGCGGCGGCCGGCGCTCGCATCGCCCAAGAGAGCGCGCGTCGAGCTGGCGGTGAGCGCCGCCGTCTCATACACGCGAAGCAGCTCGGACGCAACCGTCAACATCACCACTGCCACTGCTTCGGCCGCAATGCAGGCGGCATTGGTGTCGGTGGCCAGCAGGATCCCATGTCCTTTTCCACCACCACCAGCAACAGAAGTCGAACCGCCAACAGCTGCCGAATGTCCAAACGGAGTGACGGGTCCGATACTGGCAGTGGCAGTGCGCAGTTGCCGCGCAAGGGACCGGTGCACGCCGAGGAGCGCCCGCGGTGTGCCAAAGAGCGATTCCACTTCGGACGCGGTCAGCGCTGGCGCATTGGGCGATGGGTTCTTGACGATGGCCGCCCAGTCCGTCACCACCTGCAGATCCTGCAAAAACAGGTCCTCGTGGTCCACGAGCGATGTGAGGAGGCCGTGGACCCGCACAGAGGATGCCGAAAGGGACACCGGTGCCGCCGGTTCGTCTGCTGACGCATACATGTCGCCATCGGAATCGAGCCGGCTGCGCATACCTCCTTGGCCATGTGACGGATCGGCCATTGGGTAGGATTGTGGTTTCTGCTGGCGCTGTCTTTGAGAGTCTGCTGTTGGTACTGTTCCATGGGCTGCAGCGCGTGCAGCACTGGCATTGAGTGACGCATCTGATCCGCCACGCGACCGCTCAAGTGGACCCATCCGGGCCGCGAGTGCTGCAGCGCGTTGAACGGCGGCCGTGGAAGCAGAGCTGTCGGACCGTTTTGGAAATGGCCCAGCGTCATCGCGTGAGGAGCCGTTTGTTGGAAGGGAATTGGCCCGATCGCGATGCGAAGAATCGGTGGTTAATAGCGGAAAGGCAGCACTGCCGCCGCTCATAGTCGCTGGGGACTGCTGGCGCGCCATTGGGTGCGGCGGAGGGACAGCAGACGCTGACGGAGGTGATTGCCCCGCTGGCGCGCGTGTCCCGCGCAATGGTGGTGATTGCAGTTGCGGTTGTTGAGCTGGATGCGATGGCGGTGGGGCCGCGGACGACGCGATCCCGAGCCTGATTGGTCCACTGGCGGCAGCAGCAGAAGTCGGTGGAGCCGCAATGGAAGAAGCCACGCCACGCGGTGGAAATGCCGCAGCAGAGGTACCAGTCCCAGCTCCATTCGCGCCTGACCGCGTCACAGCAGCAGCACCACTCGAAGCACTGAATGCGCCACTACCAGGGAAATAAGTCGAGTCGGCAACGCTCGAGCGCTCGACCATGGTGATGGCACGCTCCACGGGAGGCTTTGGGACCTCCTGGTAGGTTCGGGGTGCCACTAGCGGCGTGATCCACGGTCCTTCAAAGTAGCCAGCAGGCGGCTGCGGGATCGGGGGACCAACGTCCTTTCCGCGCTTCCGTTTCGCGAGCACCAAGGTACAAAAGACCACCAGCGTGCGGAGAATGGCGCGTGGATCGCCGTCGTCGGCCATTAGGTCCGTCAAGGGGAAAGTATCGGTTTCGGGAACATTTGCGGTGCGGCAGCAGTCGAGAAAGTAAATGAGCTTGTGGATGGTTGACGATGGATCGGAAAAGTCCACCGAGGGTGGGGTAGTGGGCGGTTTGACCATTAGCCGCTGCGCCAGCAGAAACAAGAGGTCGCCCGAGCGCAGGGCGGCCGCGATGGATGGGTAAAACTCGATAGGAGACGAGGTCAAGGTGCACATCCTGTGAACCATACCTCTTTGAGTCAACACAAAAACGCGTAATAAATGAAAAGAAATATATGCAAACCATTGGTAGACCGCGGCCGAGTATAGGTCCATGGCAATCTGAGGCTCGGGCAGTGCTGGCGCGGTACCTGCGGACTGGGAGCCGGACTGGGAACGTGTCAATGTCCCGCGTCTCGATGCAGACAGGTACTCGCCAATCCGAGGAGTGGACTGGGACCGCAGCATGTCGCCGAGCGCCTGTTATGTACTGGTCAACAGCTTATTTGTTCGCACTGCCATGAAATAAAACGTACCATCGGGTCGTGCAAGGACAGGCGATGGGCGCGTGTGAGCGAGGACATGTACTCGACCACATTGTTAAGGGGATCCGAGGAGTGGTTGTGGTGTGGTGGCGGGTTGCTACGAGCACCAAAACCAAAAGAAGGGCCGGGCGCGGCGGCCGGAGTTGAGGAGGAAAACGAGGCAGTCGGTGCGGGCGAGCCAGTGGGCGAAGGGTTACCGCTGCCACCACCGCTGTTACCACCACCGCTGCTACTGCCCATTTGGCGCTCGAGTGTGGCCTTGCGCAGGGCCGAGATGGAGCGCTTGCGCGTCAGTGACCGCTGCATTTCATCGGGGGGCAATGGGGACTGGGACTGGGACGAGGACGACGACGATAAGGGCGCGGCGGCGGCGCGGCCACGGTCCTGACTTTGCTCCATTCTTTTAAAAAGGTCAAATTGTCGTTGTCTTTTCGGACTTTGAAAAGTTTCTCTTTTGCAATCTCACAAAGGCGATTTACTGGATAATTTCCATATAATAAAAATATCATAAGAATGGCTCCACAACCGCCACCATCCGCCGCCGACATTGCCGATCTAGACCTGGTGCTGTGCGACCTGTGCGCTCGCCCACTGCTGCGCACTGCCTTACCCCGCCACCTTGCCCGATGCGCGCCCGAACGCCCGAAAAAGTTCCGCATCCGCGCTCGTGCCTCTACCTTGCCTCTGCCCCCCTTTCTCGCGGCCCTTGCTCCCACCCTTCTCTCGGACCCGCCTCCTCCGCGCCGGTCGGCCATTCCTGCTTCTCTACCTCCATCAACCACGACTGCTGCCACTGTGTCACTGGCGCGTGATCTCGTTCCCGGCGCCGTGGAGGATGACCAGGACGATAACGACGACACCCGGAGTACTCTCACGAATGGCAAAAATAATACTGGCAATAATGACAATTTTGGTGACAATGACGATGACGACGACTTGCTCGGTGGAGACCTCGACCACATCCTCCTCTTGGACAATGCGTCATCGTCGCGTACCAGTCTGGACACGGAACGCGTCTCTCTGGCGCCATCCGAGAGTCTCCAGTCTCCTCCACCACCAACGTCAGCAGCGATGCCTGCTCCGGCTGTCAAGCAGGTTCGGAAGCGCAAGCCCAAGACTGCTGCTACTACTGCTGCTTCTGCCTCTGGTCCTGGTGGTACATTGCTTTTTCTTGATGGCGCTGTCACAAAATGGGACTGATCCTCAACGAAAATAAAACAGAAGAGGCAACGACAGGGCCGCCCCCAAAACGCGCCAAAACAGCCTCTGGGACGACTGCTGGATCATCATCACCCAAACCCGGAAACCCGACCACCGCTGGGACGGGGAGCGCGTCCTCATCGTTAAACAATGTCGCCGTAACGCTCACGAACGGCGCAGGCTCTACTTCATCCCTGGCAACTGGCGCAGGCGCCATCGCCTCCTCTACCTCCGCTGCCGATGGACTTGCGCTCGACCCATCATCCCTCGCCGCTGCCTCTGCTGCGGGCGGCTCGACCAAAGCCGGTTCCCTCTTGGGCACTGCTGGAAAACTCGATAAGAATGCACCCTTGGACCTTGATCGGAATTGCGGAGTCGAGATGGACGATGGCGGGCTCTGTCGCCGCTCCATTACCTGTAAAAAGCACTCGATGCTGCTCAAACGCTCCGTCAAGGGCCGGTCCCAACCGTACGATACGCTGCTCGCGTTGCATCGGGGTAACATGGGTATTATTCTTCTTTGTTTGTGGACGAGGAAATGTCTAAAATACAACAACAGAGCGCGAAAAGAAGGAAGCGCAGAACCGCGAGCAGATCATTGTCGAGCAGCTGCTGCCATTGCCACTATTAGACTACGAGCGCGAGGCAGCTGCCATTACGGACGCGGTCAAGCGTCTTGCCCCGCCGCCCATGGCGCGGCCAACTCCCATGTACCACGCCGCGCGACCCATGCACTCGGCCATTGAGCAGATCCGCGCGGCGCTGGTGGCAGCCGGGTATACTAGCGCGCAGGCGGCGGGCCCACCGGGCAGCGGAATGGTTGTTGGTGGTGGTGCGACTGTCGTCTCGGTTGGAGGAGGAGGATCAGCATCAGCGCTGTCGACGCGCTGGAATCCCCGCGGCACGCCCGGGCTGTGACTACGAGTCTTTATCGCAGAAAAAATAAACCCATTCCCATATGACGTCGGTCGTTAGAGTTCTTGCAAGTGGCGCTGTTTGTTTCTCTTTTGTTTTGCCAAATCGAAGAACGAGAAAAAGAAACCGCACACACGCAGGTCAAGCGCGGCGCGAGTACAACGGCAACCCACTCTGACGTCAGTACTTTGAATACAGACTTTTCAGGCGAACGCAACCGCGCGATCGCACTTTTTTCTGGTGGTCCTGGTTTATAGGCCAAGTAGCGACTCGCTCTGCTCGCTGCTGGAAACAGGGAATACTTTGAAGAAATGTCGACCACCGTAATCGCTGCTACCATGGCCGACGCAACGCCCGTGATGGTGATCGCAACAGCATCAACCGCATCTACGACCGCATCGCTCGAACACTTGGTATCCCTCGTCGTGGGCCATCTCGTGTCGTTCCTGCTGGTCACGGTCCCCGCCACGGTCATTAGCTACGTGACGCGCCTGCTCTCGTGGTCGCTGGTGCTGACGGTGGACACGCGCGGCCTGGCGCTCCTGGCCGTCGCCGCCGCCGCCCTCGCCTACGTTGTGATCCACCGCGTCTACCTCACCCGCTACGCGCGCTTGCCGCCACCGCCCGTGTCGCAAAAGCCCGCGGGAGCCTCGTTCGATTTGCATCCCGATGCCACCGGATTCGCGTCCGACGACTCGCGTCCGCCCGGATTCAACTATGCCGAAGAGTTTCTGGGCTCGTTCCTGCAGAGCATCAAGGTCTTTGGGTACATGGAGCAGCCCGTGTTTACAGAGCTTGCCCGTCGCCTCCAGGTCCGTTCGCTCCATTCCCTTGGTTTTCTTTGGAGTTGGAGTCCATGGGGAAAAAAACGACACGTCTAAATTTAAACTGACCCCATTCCCACTGCAATCGCATCGTACAGACCCGTAAGCTTCCTGCGGGCGATATGCTGTTTTCGGCCGACGATCCGGGTGCAGAAACCAACTTTTACATTGTGGTGGAGGGATGCGTGCAAGTGTACGTCAAGACCTCCTCGGCCGACGCCTCATCGCTCGCCCACCATCCGCTGGATGCTGTTACGCCCGGCGCGTCGTACAGCGCCTATTCTGGACAGCAGGTTCATGGTCACATGC
This sequence comes from Blastocladiella britannica, assembly GCA_025349905.2. NCBI lineage: Eukaryota > Fungi > Blastocladiomycota > Blastocladiomycetes > Blastocladiales > Blastocladiaceae > Blastocladiella > Blastocladiella britannica. Next base: position 8,375 of record MU624569.1, read on the forward strand.
CCCCACCTCCGCTGCAATCGAACGGATCATTCTGCAACTACCCGCCCCCACCGGACCCCAACGAGCCGCTGCCCGGCCACACCTTGCTCAACGAAGTGGAGGCTGGCGGGACCGTGTCGAGTCTGTTTTCGATTCTCGATCTCTTGTCGTCCACTCTGGGCGATGGCGACGACGGGTCCATTGCCGCGGCCGCCACGGCTCAGGCACGTGCGCGCGCATCCGCGTTTGCGCCTGGCCCCAACGTTCCGCCTGTGCCCTCCATCCCGACCGGATGGGCCGCGACTACTGGCATGGCGGCGGGGCCCAGTCCTGGAACTACGTCGGGACGGCACCCGCTAGCGACCCCCATTCACCTGACGGAGAGCGCACCCACAAGCCCCGAACACGCCACCATGTTTGGCGCCGGTGGAGCCACTGATGGACCCAACAACGGCAGCAGTCCGTCGTCGTCGCTCTCGGGCGATGGCACCGTGTTCCCCAAGCTAGGCCTGTCGTCCGTCTCGCCGCCTCCTTTAAGCAATATGGCCGATGCCATGGCCGCTGCCCTCCATGTGCGCACCAGCTCGGCTCCAACCAACGGTTCGGTTGCGGGTGGTCCAGCTCCCAGCGCCGCTGGCTCGTCGACATGGGGCCGTCGCTCGCGCCACTCATCCGCAGGCCACGACATGCGGCTCCCTGGAGGTATGCCGCCATCTTCTGTCCCTAATGGGTGGCATTCCCGTACGCCCTCCACGCTCCACGGTGGTGGTGGCGGCGGCAGCAGCGGTGCTGGAGCTGGTCGCGGTGGCGACGGCGGGCCAGGGAGCCCGATGCTCGAGACAGGTATGTCGGCTCGGGCAGCGCGCGACACGACGCTACTGGTGATCCCTGCCGAAGCGTTTCTGCGGCTGCTGGACAAGTACCCGCACGCCGCCGCACACATTGCACTCGTGATTTTGACCCGGTTCCAGCGGGTGACCGGCGCCGCGCTGGCCCAGTACCTCGGCATGCCGGCGGCGCTGCTCGCCATTGACCAGCAACTACACGAGTACGCGGCGCCGCGGAGTGGCGGATTCGCTCCAAGCATGTTCCGCCCAGGTGGTCTCGAACGACTGCGCCGCCGGTTCCACGTCGCGCACTCGGTGTTTCGCGGCCATGTGCGCGCTGGCACCGCCACAGGAGCGGGCGGCGTCCCGACAATGGCGACGCCTTCGTCCATTCTCGGCACGGGCACCGCTGGCGGACTCGCGCTGGGAATCGTGGAGGGCAACATGTCATCGCAGCACGGCATGGAGTCGCGCTCGGCGGCGGGGACAACCGCGACGGTGGCTCGCGATATGGACGGACTTGCTTCCCCACCTCTGTCCCGCCGGGCGAGCTTGACAGCTGCACATCTGGCATCATTGTCAACGGGAACCACCGGTGGAGGCAGCAGCAGGAGCAGCACTGAGGACGTGGACGCGCATCATCACCAGCGCGCGGCTGCGCTCGCGGCCGCAACCACCCCGCGCACCCGCAAGGCGCGCGCCATGGACGCCGAGGGAATTGCCACCCACCACCACCATAGTGGCGGTGAAAAAGGCGCTGTTGCCGCTGGCTCCGTCAGTTCTGGCGACGGGGCAGCCGAGGGCGTCAACACATGGGCGTTTGACGACGCAGAAGAAGAGTCGTATCTGCGGCAGTCAGTGTTTGCCAGCATGCTCTATGCAATCGGGCTGCGCGACGCGGCCGGCGCCATCATGCTGGACGGCTCGGTCACGGTCTCGGATGCGTGCGCCGACAATCCGCCCGGCCCCGGCCACGTGCGTGGACCTCAGCACCGCCGCGCATCTGGCAATCCCGGCATGGCTCGTGGCGGTGGGTATTCGCCAGCGGCGGCGGGAGGACCGACTGGCGGCATGCCCGGGTGGCAATCGGCCGCGTTCATGGGCTCGCGCACCTCCATGTCTTCGTCCGCATCGGCCACCTCTGCTGTCTCGGAGGTGGACACGAGCGATATCGAGATCCGGTTCTATCGCAAGGGTACGCCGCTGGTGCCCCCTGGCCAGCCCGTGGACGGCCTGTTTCTCGTCATTGATGGCCTCATCTCTGTCTCGACGCCTCATAACGTGGCTCCGGCAACGGCCCTTGGCGCAGGCCTGGCCAAGTCTGCCCGCAAATCGAGCGGTGCTAACAGCAACGATAACAGCAGTAACAGCAATAACGGCGCCCAGCGGGCCATGCCGTCCAGACAGTCCGAATCGGGCGAGTTTGGATCGCCGCGTCGCGCCGCCGGTCCCGCGCACCAGTACTTTGTGCGGCCCGGTGGGATTGCCGGGTACATGCCGGCGCTCACGGGCCACACATCGTGCCTGAACATGGAGGCGCGCACCGACCTCTGTGTTGGGTTCATGCCCAAGCACGCGATTGACCGCCTTGTTGATCGGCAACCCACGGTCATTCTGACACTAGCACAGCGTTTGGTATCGGTCGTGAGTCCGCTGGTCATGCAGTACGTTATTTAGCTTTAACAATTGAGGGTTTCGACTGACAAAACCAAACCAAAAAAAAAAAAAAATTCTTAGCATCGACTATGCCCTGGAATGGGACCAAGTGAATGCAGGACATGTTCTTTACCACCAGGGCGATGCTCCTAACGCCATTTACATGGTGCTCAGCGGCCGACTGCGCACGATCGCCGAAAAGTCGAATGGCACGTTCGAGGTGGTCAGCGAGCACGGCCAAGGCGAGTCGGTGGGCGAGCAGGAGGTACTTATGGATACTCCTCGCCCGCACACGACGCATGCGATCCGCGACACGGAAATCGCGCGTATGCCGAGCACCCTCTTTGACGCGCTAGCGCTGCGGCATCCCGAGATCACGCTGGCAATGGCTCGGATCATTGCGGGACGCTCGCAACAGTACCTGCAGGACGCACGCGTATCGGCCGGGATCCCGACTGGATTCTCGAGCAGCCGTGCCGGCGTGAACTTGGGCAAGAACAACGCCAACTTGCGTACTGTGGCGGTGCTGCCCGTGCACAACGGCGTGCCCGTCCTCGAATTTTCCGACAAGCTGCACGCCGCGCTCGTGCACACGCTGGGCGAGTCGTCGCTCCTGCTGACACAAGCGACGGTCCTCTCGGTCCTGGGCAAGCACGCGTTTACGCAGATGGGCAAGCTCAAGCTCATGTCGTGGCTGGGCGAGCAAGAGACACGGCACCGCATTGTGTTGTACGTTGCCGATGGCGGAATCAAGTCGATTTGGACCCAGCGGTGCATTCGCCAGGCCGACTGCATCCTATTGGTGGCCGTGGGCGACCACTCGCCCGCCATTGGCGAGTACGAGCGGTATATGCTGGGCGTCAAGACCACCGCGCGTAAAGAGCTGGTGCTGTTGCACCCGGGCCGGTCGTGCCCGCACGGGCTGACCCAAAAGTGGCTGGACAACCGGCTGTGGATCCACGGGCACCACCACGTCGCCATGAACCTCGACCGGTACTCGGCAGCGTTCCTTGACAGTGCCTCGTCGTCCTCGTTCAGCAGATCCCCAGCAGACCTGGCGTCGTCATCTTCGGCGCGCGGCAGTCGCGGGTCTCTGTCCCATCTCCCCCTGCGGCACCGTAAGCCGACGTATGCGGGCAATGGGCCGCTGTTTGAGGATCTAGGACTTGCCGGCGCCATTGGCCACCTCAAGGGCACGCTCATGGAGTACGTGCGTCAGTACGGTGGGCGGTTCGGCATCGCTCGGCCCGCTTCGTCTGCCAGCGTAGCCGATATCGGAGCCCGATCCGATTTTGCGCGCCTTGGCCGCCGACTCTGCGGCCGGTCCATTGGCCTCGTGTTGGGCGGCGGCGGCGCTCGAGGTATTTCGCAAGTGGGCGTGATCCGTGCCCTGGAGGAGGCCGGGATTCCCATTGACATGGTGGGCGGGACCTCGATCGGGTCCATGGTTGGCGGTCTGTACGCGCGGGATGTGGATCACGTCAGTGTGATGGGCCGCCTCAAGGTGTTTTCATGGCGCATGGCGTCCAAATGGCGGGCACGTTTCTTATTTTTTACACTTGTATATTTATACTGAATCTGTTACGTTACTATAGACTCTGCTCGACTTGACTTATCCGGTCACGTCGTACCTGACGGGCCATCAAATGTGTGCTCTCTGTTTTCCATTAAGTATGGATGCATCAAGACTCATTTGATATTGACTGAACAGGAACCGCGGAGTATGGACTGCGTTTGGGGACGTGCATGTCGAAGATCTGTGGCTCAACTACTTTTGCGTCACGACCAACATTGTAGACTCGCGCTTGGAAGTGCACCAGTCAGGGTACCTCTGGCGCTATGTCCGCGCGTCCATGTCGCTTTCGGGCTTTCTTCCACCGCTCTCGGACAATGGCATCTTGCTGGTGGATGGCGGGTACCTCAACAATCTCCCCGGCGACATAATGAAGGGTCTTGGCGCGGATTTGGTGATCATGGTGGATGGTACGTTTTAGCTTTCTCAACTGCCTTGGCCATCGTTGCTCACTTCAAGCAATGACAGTTGCTTCGGATGACGACACCTCCAAGGTGTTCTTTGACGACTCGCTGTCCGGTTTCAGCGTCATGCTCAACCGGCTCAACCCATTCCGAAAAGGCACCGCGATCCCGTCCCTGGCCGACATTCAGTCCAAGCTGGCGTACGTGTCGTGCATTCGCCAGCTCGAGGAAGCCAAGCGGCTCCCCGGGTGCTACTACTTGCGCCCACCTGTGGCCCATTTTGGATCGTTCGAGTTTGGCAACTTTTCGCAAATCTACCGCGTCGGGTATGAGTACGGGAAGCGGATCGTGGCCGAGTGGGAAAAGAACGGCACGCTGGCCAAGTTTGTGCCTCCGCGCAGTCGCCCGGGCAAGGGCGTGCAGCGTCTTGTGCGCCGCAATTCGATCTGATCGAATCGTTGGTTAGTCATTTTTTGATTTTTCATGCATTTGCATGCATGTGCGCACTCCTGAATATATTACGGAGTGTACTCGTCCAAATATCTCAAATATCAAATGAATAAATAGTCGGCATTGCCGCTACTCATATACCGTCCTGCTCCATACTGGCCTTACAGCGCGTGAGACCCGATCAAACTTGATACGACTAAAACCAAAATGACAACGACGGCCCACGATCTTGATCGCGGCGGCGGCAAGCCCGACATTACTTACCTCCAAGTGCACATGTACATCACGCTCCCGGTGCTTGCTCTGCTCTTTTTCGTCTGCCGCCCGTTCCTGCACAAGCTCGACACCATCAAGCTCGTGTTTCTGTCGGTGCTCGCCTTCACGTACACGACGCCGTGGGACAACTGGATCGTGGCGCGCGGCGCATGGTCGTACTGCCCGCAATGCATTGTTGCCGCCGTGGGCTACGTGCCGGTCGAGGAGTACGCGTTCTTTGTGATTCAGGCCCTCTCGGCGGCGCTGTGGACCACACTTGTGTTTCTGGCGGGACCGACACCCATTGTGGTGCTGGCAAAAGAAGTGCTGGGCCGTAAGCTCGGCATGTCGTCGTCCGCGCTCTCGACCACCGTTGCCAGCGTTGGTGGCGACCAAGGTTCGAACCAGGACGAAACGCAAGAGGGATCGTCACACCTGGCGTCGCTTCTCGCGCACGCTGCTGCTGGTTCTTCCTCCGCCGTTAATGAAACAGGATCGGTCTTGTCTCGTATCACATTTACGGGTGGGCTGCAAGGCACCGTACTGGCGGCCGTGTGGTACTGGTCGCTCATGTCGCTCGCGATTCCGGGCACTCCTACTTTCTACATGGGCGCGATCATTGCGTGGACGACCCCAGTGCTGGCGCTGCAGTGGATCCTGGCCGGATCGTACATTTGGGCCGCCAAGCGACGTGCCGCGGTCGCGGTGCTGGGCGCTTCCGCCTACCTGGTGGCTGTGGACTGGATCGCGCTCGGTGCTGGCAGCTGGAGTATTTCGCCCGAGGCAACGCTCGGGTGGATGGTTGCTGGCCGAGTTCCGATCGAAGAGGCCGTGTTTTTCTTGTTGACCAACTGCATGCTGGGTACGATCATATATTGATTGCCTTTTCTGATTGCTTGATCCTGACACTATATGGATGCAAAAACAGTGGGAGGATTCTTGACGTGCGACCGCGCATTCTCCGTCGCGCACGTTCGCCGCCAGCTCGCCACCGCGTCGTCGCTTGATCTTGCCGATCAGCGCCAGTTGTGGCTCGGGTGCGTCTTGACCACCACCAGCGCGCTTGCTGCCGACCCAGACGTCATCAAGCGACTAGGAGATGCGCTCGTGGCTAGCTCCTTGATTGCGCGCGGATCCAAGTCGTTCCACTTGGCATCGCTCCTGTACCCCTGGGACCTGCGCGCTCACATTCACGCGATTTACGCGTTCTGCCGCGTCACGGACGATATCACGGACGCGCCGTGGTTACTGGTCGCGGCTCGCAAGCGCAAGCTGGACGTGGTTCGAGCGGTGCTGGTGCGGTCGTTTGATGCACAAGACCAAAAGCAATCGACCTCACCAGCTGGTACAGCAGAAAAGAAGAAGGACGACGACTACAATTCTGCCGCACCCAACTCGCCGCGGACACGGACCTTTAACGAGTCGATGATGGCGGACTTGACGGCGGAACAGATTTCGGCGGTGCGCGGCCTGTGCAGCGTGCACGACCAGTACCGGGTGCCAGTGGACCCGTTCTTGGGGCTTCTTGACGGGTACACGTGGGACCTGGACGCGCGCGTGATCGAGACGGTGGCCGATGTACTCGGGTACTCGCGGCTGGTCGCCGGTACCGTGGGCGAAATGACCACGCACTTGATGGTTTCGGGGCAGTCGCTGGCATTCACGGGCTTCCCTGCGCGCGCCGACGACCGGGTCCTGGCGCCCGCCATCGAGCTCGGGGTCAGCATGCAGCTGCTCAACATTGCGCGCGACATTCTCGCTGACGCACGCCTGGGCCGCATGTACGTTCCGCGTGACTTTTGGCCGGCCCGCGCGTCGTTCTCGCGTGCGGCGCTCGCGGCTCGCCTGGCCGCACGCGACCTGTCGCCCGCTGACCACACGATCGTACACGCGGCTGCCCTGGATCTGGTGGGGCTCGCCAACTCGTCCATGGCTCGCGCCGTCAAGGAGGGTGTACCGCGACTCCCACGCGACGCACGCGCACCGGTGGTCCTGGCCGCGCGTGTGTACGGTGCGATCGGAGACGTGTTGCGCGAAAAAGCCGCCGCCCATTTACCGTATCCGGAGCGGGCGGTCGTCGGCCGCCGCCGCAAGCTGTGGGAACTGGTGCGCGTGCTGTACTTATGAAATCTAATTTGAATGCATTTTTTTTTCTTTTTTTTTTTTCTGGGAGTAATGGGTAAACAGGAATCATCTTTAATACACGAGGATCGGAACCGTTACATCGAGCCCGTGCAGGCGGATAGGGCCCCATCCGCCCGATGCCGAGATGCGCAGCGCATACTCGACGCGGATTTGGTCAACATTGACGACCGACGGGACCAAGTTGGGTGGCGGCGTCAGTATCAGCTCCAACTCGAGCGTCCGCCGGTCAACGTATACGGGTATGGTTCGATCCGCTGCGGGTACGATGCACGGAGGATCTTCTTCTCCTGGTACTGGTGCCAATGCGCTGTCGGCAGGGGTATTGTTGCTGCTGTTGTTGTTGTTGGTATTGTGTTGCGATTGGGCACGCTTCAGCTCGGCTGTGGAGCGTGGGGCTTTGGGAATCTCACACTTGCAGACAACGCACGCGGTGGTCTCTTGGTGGACACTATTTTGCTGCAGTTGAGTACCGCGATCCACGCCATGAGGAAGGACAAACAGGACGTACCGACCCCCACCACGGAAATAAAACTCTTTTTTCGTGAGCGTCGCTTGCACGCGGTTCATGTGCAGCTTGCGACCGCTCAGCGCCTGCAGGTATACTTTGATGCGCATCGGCGCATTCTCGGCGGCAGAGTACACGGCCTTGTCACATTGAGCGCGCAACCGCACCTCGCGCACCGCTCCAAACCGCCAGATCCCGAGCACTAGCCCTTTGCTGACGGTGCGATCGCTGGTGCGCTCATACTGGTCGCACAGCTCGGGCGGTGGGGCACGTGGCGACGGACGCACCACCACCGGCGCGTTGAATCCGGCCATGGAGTGCAGCGGGCGGTCCACGGCACCCTTGAGCTTCCAACGGATCCATCCGGCGCGGGCATTGAGCGAGGCTGGACACGTAGTCCCCGTGGGGATGTGGAAAGCAAATGGGTACTCGTGAATGGCTCCCTCGCCCTCCAGATACTCGCCGTCCAGAGAGAGATGCGCCGAAACTTTTTTGGCTGCCGAGCCCGACAGGGTCGCGGTATCTGTGGCGCCAATCAACACCGCCAGCTCTGAGTGCAGCGGGCGAGAGAGCTGTTCCGCGAGCGGATCCGTCAGCGACCAGGTCTTGACGGTGGCCCGGAGCTCAATACGGAGGGACCTTTTCGTAGTAGTGGGCATTCATCAGTTGCGTGAGCAAGTGGCGCAAAAGGAGCCATGAGGGAAACGTGCTAAAAGTAAACACACATACCGGACGGTAATGGCCTGATCTGGAACCGAAATGGAAATGTGCCCGCTCACAATGTCGCCGAGCGCGTACTCGGGCTGTAATTGTATGGTACAGTCAGGACTATTCCAGTATATATTTCGAAAAGCTATACCTGATCGAGAAACAAGGACACGACCATATCGTCCTGCTTCACAACAGCGCTCGCCCTTCGACCCGACGCGGAAGGGTGCGCCACCATGTCGGTGGCCGAGTCGCGCGGGCCATTGCTTCGCTTGAAAATCCGCATGGCCGTGGACGCGAGCGAGCTGTTTGACGGTTTCGTTGTGGCAGACATTTTTCCTTCTTCTGCTGCGATTGATTCCAAGTCCGGAACTCGGCTGGTCCCGAAGAGAAGTTGCGCAAAAAAAAGATAGTTAATAATTTTATAGTTAAAAGAAAAGGACACCAAAAGAAGAGGGGCAGCAATTGCCTTACAGGTTCTTGATGACACCGGCGGTAAAGTCGGTGGTGGAGGCGGTTCCTCCAAGATCCGGGGTACGAACTCCGTCCTGGAGCGTCTTGAACACGGCGTTCGAGATGCGATCAGCGAATGTGTCCAGCTGCAGGTGGCGCAGCATGAGCACCGACGACAGGAGCAGCGCGCTGGGGTTGGCCACGTTGCGGCCTTCAATGTCCTTGCCAACGTGACGGCATCCGGGCTCGAACACGGCAAACTCGCGGCCAATGTTGGCGCCGGGCACGATACCGGGACCACCCACCAGTGCGGCGCCAATGTTGGAGGCAATGTTTCCGTACAGGTTGCCCATGACCATCACGTCAAACTGCTGGGGCTTGGCGACGAGCTATACCATGTTTTTTATGAGTGATCAGATCCAAGATCAGGTCAATATAAAGGAAAAAAAACAAACCTGCATGGCAGTGTTGTCGACAATCATGTCCTGGAACTGGATCCCGCGGCCCTCGTACTCCTTGGCCACATCGCGGCAGGTGTTGAGGAACAGACCGTCGCCCAGCTTCATAATGTTGGCCTTGTGCACGCACGTCACCTTCTTGCGGCCGTTGCGCACGGCGAAATCGAACGCAAAGCGGGCAATGCGCTCCGACTTGGCGCGGGTCACCACCTTGAGCGACTCGACCACGCCCGGGAACGACTGGTGCTCGAGCCCGGCGTACTCGCCCTCGGTGTTCTCGCGGATAATGGCGAAGTCAATGTTGCCCGAGTGCACGGGGGTGTGGGGCGGGTGGAACCCGGGGACCTTGCGCACCAGCGACACGGACGCGTAAATGTCCAGATCCTTGCGCATGGTCACGTTGAGCGACGGCGCGCCGTACATGGACACGGGCGTGTGCAGGATGCCCTTGAGCCCGACCTTGTTGCGCTTGAGCGATGCCACGGCCGCCTTGAGCAGCGCCGGGTCGGTCTTGCCCGTGTCGCCCGTCACGTTGAGCTGGTCCCACTCGACGGGCACTCCAGCGGCGGAAAACACCGAGCGCACCGACGCGGCCATCTCGTTACCGACACCGTCACCGGGGATCAGCGTCACCGTGTACTTGCCCGCGTACTTGGTGGTGCCGGTGGCCGAGGCGGTCTCGGCAAGGTCGAACTTGGACGACAGGGCGCCGAACGAGCGGGCCAACGATGGGGCGGCGAGGGTCTTGGCAGCGACGGAGGCGAGCATTTTAATTGTTGTTATTTGGTTGTGCACGACGATACAGCGAGACTGGAGAAGAGCGATTGGATTTCGATCGATGTGCGTTGTTGATGGGTAAAATATATTGTAAAATCATGACATCACTCACTTATCTTATCGTGGTCCTGGTGAGGACGAGGGTACTGGCCACTGGATGTTCTGCACGGCCGGATTGCGGAACGTGTCGACGCGTTTGCGCCCTTGCCGCACCAGGTACTCGATCGTGGCAAAGTCCTTGTGGTCGAGGGTGCGGTACTGGTCAAACTCGGTCCGTACCGCACGTTCCCAGTTGCCACGGTACTCGGGTGCCTTGGCCCGTGCCATTTGCAGCGCCGACTTGTACAGCTTGAGGACCTCGAGCTGGAGCCCAGAGTGTCGTGGCATTCTTCTTTTTGTTTCTTCTTCTCAACGTCAAGAGTTTTTATCAAATTTCCCAATCCCAAACAAGATAAAAAATGTCAACTTATGGTACGTGTACATGATCGTCGCATAATGGGGAGCACCTACTGACAAAAAATGAACTTATTGCAGGTCGTCCTCCTTCAAGCTCGGCTGCAAACCGACCATCGTCCCGCGCCGGAACTTGTGCGTCTTGATCATCTGCTTTTCAAAATGGGAAATTATTAAAACTGCTTTCTGCATAGCGTGGGGACGCGGTGCAAGCAATGCTCCCATCGGTCTTGGCGGAAATCCCGCCATGCCGCCAAAGACTGGGATTGCTGTTCCCGGTACCACGGGGGTCTTGCTACCGCCCTCCACCGCCTCGCGCCGGCCTGGTACCTCGATGCGCAGTACGTATACCATCATATGTTTTATATTGCCCGTTCTGATCCATCCTATTTCTTTATTACAGCTGCCATGGGATCCGACCGCCCCGGTACTCAGCAAGGCGTGGGCGGGATGCCAAAGACGAGCTATCAAGGTCCGTATCAGTTTTTTTAATGTTTTTTTTTGTGTCAGCTCGCAGCATGCTCAATTTATTAATGTATATTCAGGATCGGGCCGCGTGGTCCAAGACCGTTCATACTGGATGGGGGAGCTGAAACAACGCCTTGGTGCACTTGGCACCGAATTGGGCAAGATTCACAACGACATGGACTCTCTGGAGCACGAAAATGCCGGCTTTGTTACCATGGAGAAGCGGTATATACGTTTTTCTTATTTAGGTTGTCAAGATCTTCATTAAAAAATAACATGACTCAGGGCCCAAGGACTCGGCGATGAGCTCCGCGACCTGCAGGGGCAGCTCGGCGACTACAACATGCTCCTCGACAAACTCCACTCGGATGCGGACTTGGAGGAGGTTCAGCGCCAGGCAGCGGTCCTTGTGATCAAAAACGATGCCGACCAGCAAGCAGTCGACGGACTGTTTATGGAGCGCCAAGAGTACGCATTTTCCTTCCATTTTATATAAGAGCAATGTATTGATGGACAATGAATACAACAGCAAGGAGCAAAAGATCAAGGAGCTTGAACTCCAAATCAAGACCGAAAAGGATCGTGCAGCCGATCGCATTGCCCAGCTCGTGCGTACTTTATACTATTACGACTTAGTTCTTCCACAGCAATGAAGTGGAGAATGAGACATCATGAAAAAAAATGAAGGTAACGCTTGCCACTTTGTTTGATCAGGAGCCAACGTCGCACTCGGCATGGATGCAATTTGAGGCGCAATCGAGCACGCTACTTGCTTCCATCTCGCAACAGCAGTCCAAGCTCACCGCCGCACAAATCAAGCGGACGTACCTGGAAGACCAGGTTAAGCTCGACCCTGTCCGCCAGCAAATGTGGGCTCTGCAAGAAAAGCGGGCGTTTTTCCAGGCCAAGCTTCGCGATCTGACCGGGAATGGAAGCGGTCCTGGTGCTGCCCCGACGGACCTCGACTCCAAGGAGGCCATTCTGGACGATATCAAGCGGTCCAATACCGAGATTGCCAACATGGAGCGCACGCTTGCCGACCTCACCAAAGAGCACAACCGCTTGGCAGCTGAGCTTCAGGCAGCAACCACGGCCGCGTCCGACGACAAGGCCGCCAAGTACGAAGAACTGGTCAAGAAAGACGCCGAGATGCAGGCATTCCTCGATGCATTCCCTGAGCAGCACGGCAACATTGTCGGCCAGCTCACGACCGCACAAAACGAATCGGCGGTCCTTCTCGAGGAAATCCGCTCGCTTGCGGCCCCACCCGCCGGAACGCCGTCCGATCTGCGGCGCATGGCCGGAGACCTCAAGGACAAGGAAAAGGAGCTGGCAACCGCCGAGTCGACGTTTGTAGCGGTGCAGGCGGAACGCGAACGCATGCTTGGCGACTTGCAGCGTATTGATCAGCTCGACACCAAGATTGTTGGCGAGTTGGCCGCTGCTCAGGCCCGGGTCGCTGCGTTGACGGCTGATCTGGCCAAGTTTGACCGCGTGGACGAAATCTCCAAGTCGGTGGTTGCACAGCGTGATGAGGCCGCGGCCCAGGTCGCTGGCCTCCAGCAACAGCGCACATGGGCCAAGATGGCCGTCACGCTAGTGGCGACTCGCGTGGACATCAAGCGTGCGCAACTCGCCGAAAACGACACGGCCCGCCAGCTCGTGGCGCTCGAGAGCAAGTGGCGGGCGGCCGAGTCGAGTGTGAGTGCCATGCGCCAGCAAGTGGCAGAGCGCGCCGCCGAAGCCGATTATGCGAGCAGCCGCACAGAACTCACTGCACTTGTGCACGAGTGTCTCCTCCAGAACCAAAAACTGGCAAAGCAGGTGGCGATTTGATAAAATAAACGTAAAATGACTCTATTTCCAACTACCAAGGGCTAGGGGAGGTCGGTCAAGTTCATCTCGGACGCGCCAGTCACCATGAGCATCGGGCCGCCGACGTCGAGATCGCCATTTTCGACGGAACTATGCCCGTCCTCCTCATCCTCGGCCCCTCCTCTTGCACCCGTCGGTGACAGTTGGTCGTCTGGGAATTGCAGGATCGGGGCCGATGACCGCTTGTCTTGACCCAGTGGCGATGCGCTTGCAACCGGAATTGATACTGCCGGCGGCACGGGCGAGACCGGGGCAGAGACCGAAGAGGGTGCGGGAGCAAGTCCCCAAGGCAATCCGCCCTTTGGAAACGAGTCAAAAGTGTCCTCATCCTCATCGTCGCGGTGGGTGGTATCGTTTCCTGGGGTGTCGCCTCGGCTGGGGGCGCTCCCCGTTCCTGCTGCTACTGCACCCATCCCTTGGAGGCGCGTGTTGATGGACATGAACGAATCGCCATCAATGTCACAGCTCCGCCCACGACGACCGAACATGCCGTCCTCGTTACCACCGACAGCAACCAACTCCTTTCGTGCTGCTTCTGCGGCCTCGGCTGCCGTGCGCCTTGGTGGGTCGTTGTTGTTTTTATCGGCAATCAAGCCGTTCATCCGGGCAAAAAGCACGCGGAGCACCCGCTCCTTGTCGGGCCATGCCAAGTCGCTCAATTCAACCTTGGCTGCCGCGGCGACGGTCGGTGCTGGCTCGTAATCGGGCTCGGGAAGGCCATTGATGGCCTCGCTGCGGCTTGGCGGGCGGAGTTCTGGGCCACTCGATGTCAAGCTCTCGTCCGTGTGCAGCACATTCGGCTCGTCTATTTCCGACTTGACGCCCGCGGTGTCAGAACCAACCTTGCTCCCCGAAACCGACAACAAGGACAAGACAGACGAGGCGGTCTGCTCTGACTTCTCCGCTTTGCCGAGGCTCTGTTGTTGCTGTCGACTTGCCTTGGCGACAACACTCGCACGTTTCCCGTGTGGCCGGATCGCTTTTCGCGCCAGGCGAGTGTAATGATCAACGCGTCGATGCCGCTCGGTGGCGCGCTCTCGTGCAATTTCGTGGCGAACATGGTCCAGTGCATCCATGAAAAACATTTCCACCTCGGTCCGCTGATCCAGAATATAAATTGCAAGGCGCTGTTACGTTTTACATCATTGTCAGCCAGGAAAACAAGAAAGTGGAAAAGAACACTCGTACTTTGATATGCATCATCTCTTGCGATTTCCGATCAAGGTTCAGTTTGAGCTGGGCAGCGACGCGCTTAATGTCGTCCATCTCTTGGCGGGCCTTTTTGCGCAAAATTTCGCGCTCCACCTCAAACTCGCGGACGACATGCGAGAGAGTCTGCTCGAGGGTCACGATTTTGGCCTCGAGATCGCGAATCAGCTGGTTCTGGTTCTTGGAGGCAATGATCTTGTCACGCACAATCAGGTCGTTCATTTCCTTTTCTTGCATCAGCGCAATATTGGCCGAGGATAGCTTGCCATTTTGCCGCTGGAGCTCCTCGGTCGCGCCCATGTGAGACTTGAGGGCTTCCACGAGACGCACGTTTTCGCGGAACATGTCCTTGGTGGTGTCATCCAGTGACACGACCGCCTCGTGCTGGGCTTTGGCAGCGAGCTCGGAGATCTTGCGGTTTGTGTCCTTCTGCATCCGCACCTTCTCTTCAAAGAACTTGCGCTCCATGCGGACCATGGACTCTTTGAACCTGCGCTCCATTTCGGTCATTTGGTTCTTTTGGCCTTCGATTTCCTTCATCATGTCGGCGCGTTTTTTCTATTGTCTCATGGTGCGGTTGAATATTCAGACGAGTGCAGTAAGAATGTCAAATATACATACTTTAAAGTCTTTAACGGCAGCAACCTCTTGTTCCATCAAACGTAGCGCATTCTCCTTGTCAAGGATCGTTCCATTCAGCTCTGTAAAAAAGTAAAATCAGCAATTGAAATATCTCATATCCAGAAGGAAATTGTACCATCGATTTTGCGCGCATAGCTGTGATGTATGTCCTGCTTTTCACGCGATACAGACATGCTACTCTGATCAATCGAAGAGCGGAGCGAAATGATTTCTCGATCTTTTTTCTCGATTTGATCGCGTAGTGCTCCCATAATCTCAATCTATGGCATGGATTTCTACAGTTGGTGGGTACGCTGATTCGAGATTTTTAACTGAAGTGCGTAACATACCGCGTCTTTTTCCTGATCCTGGCATTGCTGCTGAAGCTCGGCGTTTGTTTGGATTCTATGAGATACCACATCAGTTCCCTGACAGCCAAGGCAATATTTTTCCCGTACAAGTTGGTCAATCGCTCCTTGTAGAGTGCGAGGGCTTTGGATGTCGACTCAAGGCTGAAAACGTATGGCAACCAGTTAAACGAAATGATCCGAGTAAACAAATTGCACACTGTAAAAACCATACGTGGATTCCAGCGCACGTTCACCATTTGTAACGGCCCCTTCAGCACGTGGCTTTGTGGGCGAGGTGTTTCGCGGCGCTACAGTGGATTTGCGCCGTTCACCAGCGCTTCCTGGTGCATCCGCAGATTGTGAGCCAGGTCCAGGAGTGGTCGCTTTTCCTGGCGTGCTCGATTTCGCAGCGCCATCGGCCTTTGTCCGTTTTTTTGCAGTCGCTGCTGCTGCTGCTGCCATATCCAGTCGAGTATATGTATTTCTTCGTCGAAGCGATTAAGTTGAATTTCAAAAAAGAGATGGGAACAAATTACAAGATTTCCCAAAATTTTGATATAATATAATTAAATACTCTCTCTAATCGTTCAACTGCATCAGTAGGGCAACACCCTTTTGGATCCAATAGTCAGAGGTCGTGTCGCTCGGTACGTGGACGGGGCAAACAAAATTAGTCGATTGACCCGTTGTGGACAGCGTTCCTGCGCGGGCTGACGTTTTGTCTAAGAAATGCATACCATCGGTGAGATCTAGGAAATAAATAAGTAATGGATCGAGGCAACGCACAAAGTGGGCAAACATAAAGATCCCTTGTTGGCTGGTAGTTGACAGCTGGAATGAAGCGAACCAACGGCATTGTCTAAAAAAACGAATGATCGTGAGCAAAAATGAAGAAAAATAAAGAAGAAAAGCAGCATACCGAAAACATCTCCATCGGGAACGAGTCTTGAAGCTTCTCCTTGGCGCGATCCCATCGTGCACCCTCAATGAACATGCCGCGAATGAGTACCCCGTCCTCGATCGGCGCTGACACCGCGGCGTCTCCCCCGCTGGCATCGGCGGCAGGGTAGTCCTCCATTGTCTCCTCGAGCTGAACGACAAATTTGAACTTGAGCGAGTCGATGGGAATGTTGTAGCGGCGGGCATGGTTCTGGAACACGCTCGTCAGGAACCCTTGTGGGAAAAAGAAGCCGGGCAACCAAAACGAGCGTGGCTGGCCGCGCTCAAGCCAGGTATGCAGCATCGTGACACGCAAAATCAAGTCGTCCACCCACGACGCCAGCGGCTTGAGCGACGGGTAGGCCACGTTGGCCCATGCACCGGGCACCAGGTTATTGGTGAGGCTTTGGAACACGAGCTCGAGCTGGGCGCTCATGACTACCAAACCGCGAATGGCCTTGATCAAATTTTCCAGCGATACCCGAATCACCGCAAGGAGTTTGTTGAACCGCGCGCATTCCTGCAGCAGTACGGTGCTCAGCGAGTTCTCCATCCGACCGTTGGGGTCCTTGCGGAACATGAGCTCGGCAATGGTTCTTGGCTTTCCAGCAGACGCAATGCGCGGGTTGGCTTCGGCCACCAGCAGCGCGGGTAGGCGCGACAAGATCGACTGGGCCACCTCGGTGACCGTTTCTTCGGCCGACCTACCGCCGCCCGAAGACACGAGTCGTGGTTGGACGTCGAGCACGGTGCGCAGGAGCCGCTTTGTTTCCTGCAGCTGATAACTGACGTTGGCGTTCTCGTGCATCCCAAACACGGACGGCTCCTCCGTGAACGGGAACTTGTCAATGTGCGATCGGAAAGACGCGAGGTTCCCATCCGCCGGAACAACGTAGATGCCCGACGGTGAGAGAGGGAAGTTGTCGTCCAGCACGTCCACACTATAATACTTGTTGAGGAGCGTCCGCATGGTCCGCCGGTCCCAGTCGTCTGTGACACGACCGCCGAACGAAATCTCGCCCGTCAAATAGCGGAGCGCGTCCCACGGAATCGACGTGGACTTTGACAAGAAGTTCTTGAGGACCACGATCGACACTTCGAGGTCCGAGTTGCTCCAGTCGTACGAAATGTTCCACCCGAGTGGGCCAAACTTTTTCCGCTCTTGGATGATGGCGTTGAAGAAGCACAGAGTGAAGGCCAACTTGCGGAATCGACTTCCTTGCGGTGGATTGGTGTCAAAGAGCTGGACTGGAATGTCGGCAAACGACCGCGCAATATTGGCGCGCAGGCCCTTGGGCGGCTCGTTGGTGACCTTGACCGACTCTTGGAGCACCGACACTGGGAACACCTTGGAGGGCATGGACGACAAAAAGAGTCGGAATGTGGTGTGCGACTTGATTTCGCCCGTCACAATCTCCTTGACCTTGTTTTCCAACTTGGGCATCCAGGAAGCAGCCAAGTGGCAGTTTTGCAAAAACAGCCAGTCTCCAACCTCCATGGCCTTGAGCAGCAACGCCTCGGCAATGGGGCCTTGACCCTGTCCAAGCGAAATCATGTGCAGCCGCTCGCCAAAGCCCATGCCCGAAGCCAGCTTGAGGAGCCCCGACACTGGGTCCGAGCCCGACGATAGCACAAAGACCAAGGGCGTGGTGGCGTTCATGTCGTTGTACACTTGCCGCAAATCCAGCGGTGGAATGTCAATGTACTGCGACCCAATGCTCTCGCGAATAAAGGTCACGAGCGCGCTCACAACCATCTCCTCGCGCAACACCTTGACCACAAGCAAGCGCTGGAACGGCGAGATCTTGTCGCCGGAAATGCCGGGGACTGAGCTCGAGTACGGGTCGTCCGACTCAATGTACACCTCCCAGTCCAAGGTGTGGCTCGAAATGTGGTCCGTAAGCTCGGTGAACACGGGAATGGTCCCCGAGAGCGCGCAGCAGTTGCGCCACATTGCGTCAGTGAGCCACCGGGTCTGCGGCTTGGCGGGCATGTCCTTGATGAGCGAGGTGCTGCCGCGCAAAAAGAAGTTCCACTCGTCGTCCTTGATGTCGCCGCGGTCGCGCATCACGCTGACACACATCATGAGCGAGAAAATCATCTTGTGCTGCTCAAAGAGACCGCGCGACACGTTGCGGAAGACGGACATCATAATGTCGTCGCAGAGCCACGCAACGTGCTCGGACAACTCTTGTCCCTTGGGCGAGTCCACGATGCACTGAGTGAACAAGTTCTTGAAGTACTTGAGCGAGAACTGGTACATGCCGTCCACCTCGGCAAGGTCGGCCACCACAAAGTACAAGATCGACCCGCGGAGCGCCACGGGGCGGTACTTTTCACGGGCCGTGTTGATGGCCTTTTCGGTCTGCTCGGCCTGGACGAGGCGATCGGTAATGGCGGCCGACGTGACCTTGGACTGGTTCAGAGTCAGAATGAGTTCCTCGTCGTCGAGAATGTTGCCCTGCGAATTGTACAGCAGCCGCAGAATCTTTTCCTCTATTTCCTTGAGCTGGCGCTTGTCGTTGGAAATGGAAAGAATGAGCGTGTTGCGCTGCTCCTCGAGCTCGGGTCGCTCGAGCTTGACAACGTCAGCCAGCAACTGACCCTCGAGGCCGGTCTTGGTGACGGTAAAGTTGATGATGGTCACCTTGATGCACACCTCGGGCAGGTAGTGCGGGTTGGAGATCTTGGTCGTAATGTAGAGCTTAAAGTTCTTGTCGTACTCCACCAGCGAGTCGCCGAGCTTCATGAGCAGCCGACCACCCTGGCGCACCGTTTGCTTGAGCAAGAGGGGCTCGAGCGCCGGATCCAGCTGCTCGCCAACATCCTCAATGAGCACTGGCTGGCCCATGCGCACGGCATTCTCGAGTGCGCGCAAGAACTTGGGGTCCGAGAGCTTGACGATCTTCAGATCCGAGCCAGACTCCATGTTTCGAATCCAGCGGTTGGCTTGGCCCTGTGGGTCAATCATGAGCGGCCAGCGGCGACCGCGCGTCACGAGAATGCCGTTTTCTGTCGACAGCTCGTCGGCGGGCAGCCCTTGCACGTTCCACTCGCGGATCTGCACCGGATCGCCGAGCTGGTCCGCCAGAGTCAGCTGCTCGGCGACGGGGATCCCCAACTCAACCACCTTGGAGGTCCACAAGTCGATCATCTCGCGGCGGTAGGACGACGTGAACGCCCCAAAGTAAGCGACGCACGCAGCTGCGACAAACACGTTGCCGACAATCTCCTCCATTAGCTTGTTGAGCTTTGCGACCGAGTCGGTCCAGCGAATCTGCTCGTCCGCGAGCGCTGTCGTGAGCTTGCTGGCACGCTCCATGCGCTTGGTCGTCTGGTCCATACGCTCGGAGAGGACCTTTTTGCTCGAAACGGACTCCTCATACTGCTGCTTGAGCTTGAGCAGCTGGTCCTCGACATCCTGGAGCTGTCGAGTCTTTTCGTCCAGTTTTGCCTTGGTCGCCTCCAAACTGGACTGGGCCTCATTCAGGCGCTTCCGCTTGGGTTCGACCTCTTTGTTGACGCGCGTGTAAATGTCCATGGCGAGGACCCACATGCACATGGAGCGGGCGGCGCGGGACACTTTTTCAACGGCCTCAGGCGTGAAGTTCGGGCTCTCGACGTACTTGCGCAGCTTCTTGGCGAGCGCATCGTTGACTGAGTCCTTGTCGTACTCTTGGATTTTACGCAGGAATTGCGGGTCGCTGAGGAGCTTCTTGCTGCTATCCCAGTCCGGCTTGACCTTGAATAGGACGCAGACCGCCTCCAAGACGAGGACAACGAGCTCAGGCGGCTTGGCGAATGCCTTCATTTCGGCCACGTCCTTCTTGTCGAGCGAGTCGAGCGCCTTGTAAGCCGCCTCGAGTGCGGGAAGGGCCTCGTCCAAGTCCTTTTGTGCTTCGCGAGCAATGGCTTCGGTTTGTGCGGCTTGCTGCTTGACAAACTTTTCCTCCTCGGCGACCGTCTTTTTCACGCCGTCAGCCACCTCTTGATCCTTGGCAATTTTGATCATGAGGGTCTCGACGTCCGCGGCCTTGACCTTGAGCTCGGGTCCGAGCTGCGTCAGCGTCACTTGCATGCTGGCGACAAGGTCATTGGTCTCGGCAAGTTTTTGCAAACCGTTCTTGAGGCGGTCGCGCGAGGCGCCAATCTCCTTGCGCTTTTCCTGGAGCATGCCAATGTACAGGCTGATGAGCTCGAGATAACTCGTGGGCGTGGTGTAAAAACGGCGGCGTAGCTCTGCATAGAAGCGAGTGGCCATGGACGACACGGATGTGTGGACGTCAACGCAGAGTTGGGCCATCTTTTCCTTGACTTCGGGCTCCCCAAGGTCCACAAATTCGAGAAAGCGCTTGGAGACCGAGAGCAGTGCCTCGTGCGGCCACTCGTCGAACCAGTCAATCGTGCAGCAATTGACGAGCGACGGGAACATGCGGCACCGGTTGCGGAACGTCTCGCCGACGGGACTCGTGGCAAACACAATGTGGAGGTTGTCGCGCACGCGGTTGATAAAGAACTGGTACACCGTGTCCCGGTCCTCGGGGTAGCCCTTCTCGCGCGCGACTTGGCGCAAGTTCCCAATAATTTGCTCGCGTTCGTCCATGTCAAACAAGTTGGGGACATCGCCAGTGTTGAGGATCCCGTTAATGTCCTCCAGAAACGCCTCGGTCTTGATTTGCGTGTCCGTGAGCAAAAAGACGGTGTTCTTGCCCTCAAGACCGGCGAGGCGGTAGAGCTTCTTGATGTCCTCTCGCCACTCGATCATGCCGTACGTGCGCGTGAGCTCGACCTCAATGCACTGGTACTCGGACATGTGGCACGCAAGGCGCGTCAGGGACTTTTTACCCGTGCCGCCAACGCCAACGATGAGCGCATTGCCGCGGGGCTGGCGAATAATGCGTGAGAGCCGCGCAATGTGCTGCTTGCAGTCGAGGAAGAAAATCAGCCGCATGTCGCGCGAGAGCGTCACATTGTACTCTTCCAGGTAGTCTTCGAGCAGCGTGCCCATGGCATTCAGGTCGTTGAACTGCGCGTAAATGCGCTCCTCGCGCGGGACGCCGCGCTTGGAAAAGTCGCCAAACATGATGGGGTCCGCGGACATGTTCTCGGAAAAGTTTTTTGACACGAGCTCCTCCACGAGTTTTTGAAAGTAGGCGCGGTCGGTGCTGTCAATCAGGCGATCATGGAAGATACGCGCGGCCTCGTGAGCAAATACAGCGACGGCGTGGCCGCGCGTCGTGATGTTGACGGGCTTGATCTGCGTAATGCCCTGAATCACCTTGGACAAGTCACGCAAGTTGAACGTGTAGTGGGACTTGGCCGGGGTCGGCAGCAGCTCGGCACACATGCGATTGTACAGCTCAATGCTGCTGTTGACGATGGCCTCGCTGACCGACCGGACATCGGAGCTGAAGGGTTTCAGGAATCCGTCCAAGATGCTCTTGAAAATGCGCGCTAGCGACGCGTCCGAGGGCATGGGCACGTTGAGCACGTTAAAGTGGCGAATGAGACGCGGTGTGACCGGGTTGCGACCGCCACCGGGCGGCGCGCAGGCCGACAGAAGACTGACATCCTCCACGTTGCGCCACTGGAGCTTTTCGCGGTCGTAAAAACCGCCCGAGTCGAGGAACTGCCGGAGCAGCTCGATCGGCGGCTGCGCGCCGTACGTGTCCTGCTTGGGCATGTTGAGGTCATCCACGAAAATGACGATGCGCGACCCGGTGGGTGCACCCATGGTGTTCTTCTTTTTCTTTTCGAGCTTGAGCTCCAGGTACTGCTGGGTCATGGCGCTGGTCGTTTGAGCCGAAAAGTTGAGGTTGATGGGGATGTAGTCCTTGGTCTTTGACGTGCGCGCAATGAGCTCCTGCACAATGACCGACTTGCCGACTCCCGTGGTGCCAGTCAGAAGCGTGGGGAATGAGTGCTGGAGAAGCCGCTCCGTGAGGAACTGAAACCGCAATGTGTCGACGGTCGGGACCATGATCTCAAAGTACGGCATCGTGGATTGGTACTGGAAGGTCGACACAGAGTCCTCCCAGGGTACGAGAATCCGCTGCTTGATGTGCACAAAGAACGAAAAGATGGTCATCCCACCGGGGACGGGGCAGTCGACCGTTGGCCCGCGCTCAAAGAGCTCCCGCGCAAACGTGTCAAACGCGTCATGGCACGACTCGTGGATGTTCCCGCCAATGGACCACGTAAAGCAAAAGATGAAAATGTAGCCAACGATCGTCTTGGTATCGTTCTCCGACATGGCCTTAATGTCCGTCTCCACCAAGAAGGTGGTGAGCAAGCGGCAGAGAGAAATGACGAGATTGAGGTTGACTGTCGGGATGAGCTCCTTTTGCTTTCGCACAAAGTAGAGTCCCTCGTCGACGGCGTGCTCAAAGAGCTGGTTCAGGTAGTCGCCTTGCTCTGGCTTGAGGTACAGGCTGGCCACCGTGGCCATCCAGCGCTTGACGTAGGGTCGCCAGCCAAGGTTCGCCGGGTCCATGTATACCATTCCGCATCGACTGACGGTTGCCGGCTATATATGTAAGGATTTTTGGTGAGTCCTTGCACCACAGGGCAAATAAAAAAATATAACTACCGAAGCAACGGCCAAATCCATGACCTCAAAAATCATGCGAATCGAATTGTTGAGCTTGATACGCTCTCCGTTGGTCAGACAAAGTAACTTGTTGTCGTCCAGCACTGTGTTCAAGTTCTCGATCCACAAGGCGTCGACCGGCCCGTCAAACACGGTCCATTTTTCGTCATTGGTGTTGTCGGACACTTGCTGACGCGTAATGTTACCAATCAAGCCGTCGCGCCATTCCATCGTGGACAGGTTGACTGCACCGTACAGCTCGTCCATGGTGATGCACTTTGGGTTGAGAGGGAAGAGCTGGACGTTCTCAAAGTCTGGTTTGGTAGTGTGCAAGTACGACATGGCTGCGGCAAGCACTTGATACGCGACCGTTTTGCCGCCGCCAGTGGGTCCGACGAGCATGACACCGTGGCGAACACGGGTGGTGTCGTAAAACTGGATGATGCGGTCGACGAACCGCGGAACCACGACAAAGTTTTGCTTCTCCAGCGTGGACTCGATGGCCGCCTTGAGGGCGCCGAAATCTTGGTCTGGGATCACGACACCGGGGAAGAGATCCTGCAAGATGCCCAAAAAGAGTGGGACGTCGTCGGCAAGGAACTTTGGCAGGTTGGAGTCGCGAAGCGAGCGGATGAGCACAATGTTTTCTTGAATCGTCGGGTTGGACCGCTTGAGCTGTCCTGCCATGACCAAGACCGACTTGACGGCACGCATACCGAAATCATAGTGGCTGTACACATTTTGTTAATAGGTTATTGAGATGCTGGAGCACGGCCAAAGATAGAAATAAAAGATAAACATACTCTTGCTGCGAGAGCTGCTCAGAGCACAACTTGTACAGGTTGACCACCTTGCCAGCAAGCAGCTTGGCATCCTCGAATCCCTCCGAAAAGAGCATGATTTCGGCAATCAGGCCATAGTCGGGAATCATCATGGCAATCGGACGGAAGAGCGCCTTGAGGTTATCGGGCAGCTCCTGTCGACCAGCATATCCCGGGTTCATGGTAATGTAGGCCGCACACGACGGGATCAAGCGAATGTCCTTGCCCTCAAACATGAAGCGCGACACTTGGCTGTCCTTGGCCGACTTGATGGTCAGCAGCTGCTGGGCAATGACAGAGAGCACCTCAATGTCAATGCGGTTGAACTCGTCAAAACAGCACCATGCGCCCGATTGCGCCAGCCCGGCAAAGAACTTGCCCATCATCTTGTAGTCGAGCGAGTCGGAGCAGTTGAAGACGACGCACTGGCGGGCCAGAGCCTTGGCGAGATCCTTGACGGTTTCCGTCTTTCCCGTTCCGGCCGGCCCAAGTGGACTGCCGCCGAGGTTGATGGCGATCGCGCCAGTCAGCGTCAGGTAGCATCGGTCCGTCAGCGGGGTAATCACAAGACGTGGCGAGCAGCCGAGGTACTCGCATCCGTAGTTGAAGGCCGTATCCGACATGCGGACAATGCACACGTCCGTCTCGGCGTCCCAGTAGTAGCGCAGCTGCTTGAGCCAGCCAAAGTCGTCGAGGGAGGTGACGCCCGAGTCAATCATTTCAATGATAATGTCACGCGCATGCACGTCGATCGTGATCAGGGCACCCATGACCGCGCGCTGCAGCTTTGTCAGCTCGCCACGCACAATCCCGGCGCACTGCGCCAGGCTGGTAATGGCCTTTTCCTTGAACACGCGCAGCGCAGCGGTAGGGTCCTTGCTCTCCAGGCACTTGGTGACCTCGGCGCACCACATGACCTGGGAGGCGGTGAGCACCACCTGCCCCGTGTGCTCAAGCAGCCACGACTGGCGCTCGGCAGGGTCAAAATCGGCCAGGGCGAGCTTCAGCAGGCGGCGGACGGTGCTAAACATGCCCTCCTCAACCGCGCTGAGCCAGGCCTCGACGTTGCCGCGGGCCTTGATGGGCTTGACAAACGACACCTTTTCGCCCTCAGGCGACAGCATCGCAAGAATATCAATGGATTTGGGTTCGGGCGAAAACTCGAGCGATTTGATGGCGTCAAAGCATTTGCCAAGGTGAGGCTGTACGGCCTGGGGGTTCTTGGTTTGCGACAAGATCTCGAGCAACTCGTCGTTGGACAAGAAGTAGAACCGCGGGAAGAGTAGCCGCTTGGACTCGAGGTACTCCTCCAAGCACTTTTGAATCTTTTCGAGAAGCTCGTTGGACTGCTGGAACGTCTCGAGCGTGCCTGCGGTGGTGCCGCACTTCATGGCGTTCGGATGGCGCGCTGCGCGGCGCATGATGTCCTTCCAGTTGCGGTCCACCTGCGCAAACATCTTGGACTCCTCAGGCAGCTGCCGCTGGATATCCGGCGCCGAAAAGATGGGCTCCAGGTAAAGCCAGTTGCGCTGGCAGACGGTCCATGCCTCGAGCGTGTCCGCAAACAAGGTGAGCTGCTTGTCCCACTTTTCGACCTCGGACTTGATCGGGCCCAAGTGACGCGAGGCCTTGATGGTCGCCAGCGTGACTTGCGAGTCGTCGAGCACCGTTTGAATATCCTCGACGCCGCCGAGAATAAACACGTCCTTGTTGTCGCGGTACGGCAGGACAATGAAATCGGTATCAGCCCACAGGCGAATGATTTTTTGCAGCATTTCCTCGAGCGCGGCCTCGGACGCGGCCTGGGCCGAGATGTTGGCGATTTCCTCGCGGAATTTGAATACGTTGGCGTCGCGCAGGACCGCAAGCGTCAGCGTGTCGTCGCGCGCCAGCTGCTTGCCAATCGTCTCCTGGATCTTGTCCCAGTGCCGGGGTTTGAGCGCCGGGTTGCGCAAATCGACAATGGTGGTGAACATGCCGCGGTACTGCTCGACCATGGCCTTGAGCTTGGGCACCACGTCGTTCGGGGGCAGCCCCTTGTCGAGGTTGTAGATGATTTTGAGGTACCCTTGAATCGATGCCGACATTTCGTCTGTGTTGATCTTGTCGAACGGGCACATGTCCCACTCGTGCGTCAATGCCTCCCACTCGTGGAACGACGACCACAGCGAGATCTTCATGTCCAGGTCTGCCTTGGTCTCCTCAATGTCGACCGACTGCGTCTTGGGGACCTTGAACTGGGCCTGGTAGTCGCCGTACTGGCTGGCGGTCTTGAGCAGTGCCTCAAACTGCAAGCCCAAGTCGTGGAGGATCGCCATGACCTCGTCCACTGGCGAGTTGGGGTTGAGGATGGTCGGGTTTTGGGCACGCACGCGGACTTCGTTGACACTGATGACGAGCTCGGCAAAGTGCTTTTCGAGCTCGCCCGAGAAGCGGGTCACGCTCTCCTCGCGCGTCTCCTCCGCCATATCCACTGCGTCCTTGAGCTGCCGGAGGGTTGGGCGAAGCGTTTGGAACATGGCCAGGTCCGTTGGGATGATGGGCAGCTTGTACTGGTCAATCAGCGCGTAGAGTCGAGACACCTCTGCGTAGCGCTCGTCGTACGAGTCCAGAGCCGACTTGACCGAGTCGAGATGCTGCAGGTACTCGACAAACATCTCCACCGACGTTGGGCGTGACCCGAGCACCTTGACAGAGTGGTTGACCTCGTCCAGGAGGGTGCCATTCTTTTCGCGCGCGAGCGGTGGAATGACGGCGGTGATGCTGGCAAAGCACCGTTGTGGCGACGGCAGCACTTTTTCCTTGAACGACGTAATATCCGCCAAATAGTTGCCGAGAACGGTCTTGTCGGGCAGGGCCGTGATGTCCCGGATTTGCTGCGAGTAAAGAGCCAGGGCCGCCTCGAAAAAGCTGGTGGTGAACCCGCGGTTGGACTCGTCCACGCCCGGGAAAAGCACCTCGCCGCGGGCAATCGCATCCAAATCGAGCTCTTGGTTGCAGACAAACATGTCGCGGAAATGGTCAAAGGACCGGGCAAACGCAACAACCTCTTGGTAATTGGCGTGGATGCATCCGCGGACACGCTCGCCCAGCGCGCTATAGTACACGTCGTCGGCAATGAGGTGCGCGATGGTGGCCCCCTCGGCTAAGTCGGGCTCCTCGAATGCTTCACCAGACACGATAAAATCGAACGAATTGGTCAGCATCGACACACCGTCAACGGCCGCCACTTGCTGCTTCGTGGCGCCGTCAATCATGTGGCCGATTTCAGACAGTGCGGGCTCCATGAAAACGCGGTTGTCGTGATCGCTGAGCTGCAGCACGACGCGCAGTAGTGGGTTTTTGCGCGCGGGGACCACCACGGTCGAAAACAGCTGATTTACCACGTCTAGGAACGTCCGCTGCTGGCGGTACTCTTGCTCAAGGTTGTCGAGCGCCTCGGGCGAAAGCGTGGACGCGTCCTCGATGCTCACGCTGCCTGGATGGGGTCCTGAAATGAGCTTGGTGATGGCGGCCGCAAACGGCTCGTAGCCAGCCACGGCAAGTGTGCGCGTCGTGACGTTTGCCAGGAAACTCTCTGACATGTCCTCGGCGATCGCGGGGACATTCCCAACCGACTGCACGGCGTTCGACAACGCCCGCGCGT
Source organism: Blastocladiella britannica (assembly GCA_025349905.2). Classification (NCBI taxonomy): domain Eukaryota; kingdom Fungi; phylum Blastocladiomycota; class Blastocladiomycetes; order Blastocladiales; family Blastocladiaceae; genus Blastocladiella; species Blastocladiella britannica. The sequence goes on from MU624569.1 coordinate 35,536, forward strand.
CCGCCATTCGACCGAGCATGACAATAAGCATGTCTTGCGTCGCATTCATGGCAAGCATGTGCAATGCGTGGAGCTTGATGTAGTCAATCAACTTGACGAAGCGCTCCAGGCGGCGGCACTCCGCACGTCGAGCAGCCTGCTGGGTAAAAGAGAGCTTGACCAATTCTTCTCTGTCGATGGCGCAGCCTGCTAACGAGAGGGCGCGCGTGCACGCGTCCGTGACGGTGGCCCGGACCGTGGCATCAAACGCGGCAAGGTGGTTTGTCACGATCGAGTCGACGTGTGCGTGCTGCTCGTGCGCCAAGTTCTCAATGTCCCAGGTGACCTCAGGCAGTGGCAGCTGGAGTGCTGCGGTACGTTGAAGCGTCTCGCACGCGCGTCGCGCAGCAAGGAGCCCAACCGAGAGGTGCGGATCCAGCGAAAACATGCGCGTTGCAAGGGCCTTGCGGACAGCCGCCTGCTTTGCCCGCCGCACGTTGCGCCGCCAAGTGGAGAACGACTTCCAGATGCGGTACTTGGCAAAAAAGGGAATCTGGATGATCTTCTTAAAGGCATCGTGTTCACGGATCCAGTCTGCGAGAACCGACACGTCTGTGGCTTCTTTGGTATAGTGGGTCACCGCCTGTTAAATTATATATCATTATTAATATGTCACCATCTCTTCAACACACAAAAAAAAACGTACATGAGCCGAAATGGTGTAAAAATCAGTCTTGTTGACTTCATTGTATGAGGCAACCACAAGGTCGTAAGGGTTGAAAATCGCAGGATCCTTGTTGCGGGGACGAAGGTAGATAAACTCGGGGATCCGCCGGCCCGGTGTCGGGTTGTTGAGGGCCGCGATGTAGTCAAAGTGCGACTGGAATTGCTTTCCGGGCGAGATTTTTGCATCAACGTCGGCAAGTACTTGGGCTGCGGTTCCGCGCGGTGGTGCCTGTCCATTTCCTCTTTTGTCAGTTATCAATCTATTGGACGTTGGAAATAAAACATACAGTCGTCCGTGGGACAATGGCCGGCAAGGGTGGATCCTTGAGTCGGGGAACCAATGATTTCGGCGGATCGACCACCATGACGTGCTGGCCAGCTTTATCGGAAACAGAGCCTGTCGTGATACTCGACCGCCGGCCAGCTGAACCTTTACCGCCGCTAGCATTTGCACTTGCTGGCGGTCGCACGGGGGCTAGGGAGAGTGCCGTCGGTATGGCGCTCGACATGGCGTATGAGTGAGGACCAAAGTGGGATGCGACTGTTTGCTGCCGTGTGGGTGCCGCGGGGGTCGCAGCCGCTGTTGTTGTCGCAACTGTGCCCGGCTTTGAATGCACTGGTGGGCGGCGTGCATGTGCTTGACGCGGTTTGCTGTCGATCACTGCCGCATTGAGAACGAAAGTGGGCGGCTCGATCCCGGTGGCTTGAGTGTGGAGGCGGGAAGCGAGAGCATCTTTGAGTGCAGATGCTGAAGATTGTGCATCTCCCGTCAATCCAGTCGAGGTGCCAGTCAGGATCCCGTCTGGATGCGGTGCCATCTTTAATCCGTTCTTCCTTTTACTTTATATTCTTCCTGCTGGCGCTCACGATTTGAGGAATAGTTCGAGTGAAAGTAATGGGTGAAATATTGGAAGAGAGAGAGAGCTTTAAGATATTTTAATCATGGGAAAATCAACTGATGGGAAATGCCGTTTTTTGAAATACTTCAAAAATAAAAATGACTTGGCCAACCACGTCACTCGCGGGATATACATTTCACACGCAGGATACAAAAAGAAAGTGTCTGGTTATGGCGAAGTTAATCCTACCGACCCTGGCGATCCGGCGACACTCCCCGACACCATCCGCTTCAGCGATCGGATCCCAGAGCTGAGTTGCTTTCCTGGAGAGATCTTGGACGTGCTTGAACGCATCGAGAAGGTGCGGTCGGGGTGCCGATGCTCCATGGTCGGGAGCGGGGCAACAAACGTCGCGGCCACTTTTGGGAAATCGGCCAGCACGTGTTCCAACTCTGGGCGAGCAAGTACACCGACCTCTGTTGTCGTAGTCGTCCTCGCCGCAAATCTTCGCTGGCAGGGCTGGAGTCAAAAAAAAAAAATTCATCAGTCAATGCCAACCTTTACAAGGCAAAGTAAACAATAAGATTGAACGTACGCCATATAGTGCCTCGTCGCCAAAGAAGCCTCCGACTTGAATGGTCTGTTTGACGTGACCAAGCTCGTCCAGCAACTCGACCGCGCCCATGCGGACAAAAAAGCACTCGAGCGCCTCGTCGCCCGCCCTAAAGACACAAAAGTCGTCTTGGATCATGACCGTGGACATGACACGTGCAACGGCGGCCTTGAACATGTGATCGGTGCAGTTTCGGAATACTGGCACACCATTGAGCGAGTCCATGTGCAAGTGGTTCCAGAGCTCTTGTTTGAGGAACAAGGGCAGATCCCCAAAGAGCTTGCCCTCGTCTAGGCCGTGATTCCGCACCCATTCCATTTCGTTATGCTGTCGCACTGTTATTCATAATTTTACTTAGTATGCATTGAACCCTTGGAGAAAATAAATAGGTTTACACGTACCCTTCTTTTGAATTTCGACGGGAAACTTTCGATCGCGCATGAATTTGCGGAGATTGAGCATGCGATAGTTTTGTTTTTGGAGCTTTTGGTCGAGTGCCGCATCGTTCTGCATGGATACAACCAAATTGGCAATGTTACCACTGCACAAAAAGTAAACTCAAGAGTGAGCCATGCCTCACAATGTAAAAGATAGACGACCATACAAGATTGAGCCGTTCACGAGCGAGCCCAAGATCACCTCAACGATGCAATAGATGCGCTCTGGGCCAAGCGTGATGGTACGAAACGAAAAGAACATGACCTCTTGAGCAGCCAGATACGATGCTAGATACTGCGTGCCGAATGGAACTGCGCTTCCGTTGGGCCCGACCCCGAGCCCAAACGTATTGATCCATGAAAGCGGACTGTTTTCCCAATAGCAAATAGCCCAGAATATGCAGGCGTCCAGGTGCGAGAGGTACAGGAACAGCACAAAGTTTTTGATCAGGCGAGAAATGTAGAGCGAGATTTTCTGTTGGACGGAGATATGAGCGTTGCACTTCCCTGAAAAATATATGAGGACCGTGTACCGGGATATTTTTGTCGCCCAGGACAAGCATGGGCCGGGCAAGCGCAATGAAGCGCGTAAATCGAAGTGCGGCCCAGATCAAGACTCCAATAGGTGCTCCCCTGCACAAATTACCAGTCAATACACATAAAAAATACGAGAGGATATATAAAGGACGCAACTCGGTCGTGTTGGAAAGGTAACTGCTTGAACCCGATATACCAGTGCACACAGAGCTCCAGCCGTCTTCCATTTCTGGGACAATCCAATAGGTGATGACCTCAAACGGAAGCGTGCCAATAAGAGCCAGTAACCCAGCCTCGCCGAGCATATAGTGCTTGAGGACCATGTCGGGGTCGGTGATCAGGACACCGTATTGGTTGTTGTATGACTGCACTGCTCCCAAGCCAACGCGAACCAGTTTTATCAGGTCCAGGACATGGTTAAATATGATGACGGCGGGGATGGCAAACAGGCACGGCCACGCGATGATCATGGGCACGAAAATGAGATTGATGATGTTCACAAACAGCACGGCTAAGTCCCACATGGCGATGCATCGTTTTCGGAACCCCGGCGAGCATTTTGATATGGCCCGGAGCAAAAATCGAGCAATCAATGTCGTGAGCCGAAACTCAGCCAGTCGTACTCCAAATGCAGCCGACACGGAATTTGTTGACGGGTACTCTGGGAGCTGTGTCACAATCGACATGTGCCCTGTTCCTTCACCATCATTGAATACAGGCAAGGCGGCCGATCGAGGAGTTGGCGGTCGTGTGCGGTCCTCTGTAACACCATCCCCAGCATGACCATCAGACGCAAGTTGCACAATGTTGACAGAGGTCGTGGAAGCCAACGGTAGCTCTCGGTGTGGGCGGCTGTCGGATGGAAGGCTGTGTCCACTCGAAGTGACTGATTCGCTGCGAAGTTGCGATGCCATTCCAGGGAGCCGGACAATGCCTGGTGGTGGAGGAAGTGGGGTGTCTCCAGCGCCTATAGTTGGTATGGAATTCTGTACCGGGGACATGACTGGTTCCGAGAACCGATCGACAGCAGTAGCGGGCAAAGACTGTTTTGCGAGCGGCATCCTATTCTTTCCAGGCTCTGGGCCAACTGATCCAGGATCGTGCACGCGAGTTCCAGGTTGGAGCGCATCTGTTACACCATGCCCGCATCCATTTTTAAGTATGAATTGTAAAATTTGTAACGAATATTACTGCATACCATGACTAGTTGGCATTGTAGGAGACAGCGACGATGTTGAAGCCGATAGCAGCGGCTGGACAGTAAGCTCTGGGCCAGTGCGGAGCATCGAAATCGAGCGTAGGTCTGCACTGGATGCATGTGCACCGGCAATGGAGGATGATCCGGTACGCTGACTAGACGAGGATGGGGCACGAGGCCGTCCAGTGCGTTCAACTATGGCAGTAGCAGCAACTGCGGCAGCACCAGCATGATTATTGTGTGTGCGCAGCGATGGATCTGACATAATATATAAATACAGGGATCTTTACATTGGCGAAATCCGAAGAGTTCCCCACTCCCCAAACTGATCATCATCCTCCTCCGCCCCATGCCACACCGCCACCTCATTTCCTAACGCTGATTGAATGGTCAAGCACGCGCTTCGGACATTCCTTTCCCCGTCCTCATGATGGGAGGCCCAGTGCGCAATGCCTTGGAGTGCGAGTACGTGTTTTGCCGCAACAAATGACTTTTTTCGCTGGATCTGGTGCTGTTGTGCAGCCCTGGGCGTCAATACGACCACCATCGACGGTTGCTGGCCTCCCGGCGACGCGCCGAGCACCAAGATCGACCTCAGATGCTCGAGTGCTCGCAGCGCAAACGTCGGCGACTCCAAGAGGCAAGCGACATCCGCGAGCAGCATGGTTGCACGCGAGGACGTCATAAAGTACGTTGGGTGCTGTGGAGAGTGAGGGTCAGCAGTTGCGGACTTTGCCAAAAAAAAAAAAAAACGAAAAAAAACCTTAACAGCGGCTGCTGCCACATGCTCAATGACGGCATCGACATTGGCGTGCGCGTGTACATCCCGCGCATCCTGAGCTCCTAAAACGCGTGACACGTCCAATACCACTTTGCTGGCTTCCAGAGCGGTGCCTAGACCGGGCTCGCCGCTGTACAGGCGGGAAATGACCGCGTAGGCAAACAGGGCGTCAACAAGGGAGGCAATGAGCCGCTGTGGGTCCAGTATAGGGCTTTTCAATGTCGCCGTTAACGCGGGTAATGGTGGTAATGGAACCATTTCACAATCATCGGCCATGTCGGACTGCGGTGCGTCCAGGTCTACAATCAGCGGGCGCCGGGTAGCGGACGACCACCAGGGTACCCAGAGCGGCACGAGATCCACCACGGCGCGCGGAACGAGCAATATTGGGGCGGTCATAAATTATTATTATTTGAAAATCGAATGAATCAACGGCGAGCACGCTTGCCGCCGTACCCCCGGTCGTCGCCGTCGTCGTCTCTTCCGCGCTTCTTTACCACGCCTCCCCGCGCCTCCTCACGCCGCGTCTTGGCCTCCATGGCGTCCCAGTCCTCGCCAGACTCGTCCTCGGACCCAGAACCCGAGGCGGAACCCGACATGCCAGCGTCCGACCCGCTTTCGCTGCCGCCAAAGTCCGATCCCGATCCCTCATCGGCAGAGCTGTACGCCGACGAGGATCCGGCATCGCCCTCCGAGCTGTGCTCAAATTCAGAGGCCGACTCCTCGGACTGCGAGCCGTCGTCGTCGTCGCCGTTCCCCAAAAAGCCCCAGGAATCCTTTTCAAAGAACTCGCGCGGGTTCTCGTTGATGGTCTTCATGATCGCGGGCCAGTTGAGGTTGACGGGTCCCTCGGAGAACAAAATGTCGTTCGAGCTGTTCGTACATTTTGTTAATGAGAGTCGCTCAAATAAAGTTAGAATACGTGCTCGAGCCATTCGCGGACAGTGTCGAGCTCAGAGGCGGGGATCGAGTTGACGTGCACAGGGACGCGGGAAAAGTCCTGGAACACAAAGACCATATCAAAGTTGCGCAGTCCAAACTGGATGCGCTCCAAGTGCACAATCTCCACCTCGGAGAGCGAAATCACCAGGAATGGTGGCTCCGTCAGGTGCACAAGGCAGTCGGTGGTGGGCTGAATGACGACGTTGGAGCGGAACGGCACACCCGTGAAGCTCAGGTCGCGGTAGGGAATGTCCAGCGACAGCTTGGCCGCGGCGGCCTCGGGCGCGTCGGCGATCTTGAGACCAAACGCCTTGAACTCGTTGTTGAGGCGGATGCGGCGGCGCTTCTCGTCCTGCTCCTGCTGCAGCTCGTCCTCGTCGCCGTACGCCTGGCGCCGGCGGCGGTTACCCGTCTCGTCAAACGACGCGTCCTGGGCCTCGCGGTAAAATTGGAAATCCTTGGACTTTTTCTTGCCCACCATGATCGGGTGCTTGAGATGCACGTGCAAGAGCACAATCAGCTCCTGGTCGCACGGCTGGAAAAAGAGGTGCTTGATGTTACTGAACAAAATGTCAATGTTGTTGTCCGCCTTGATGCGCGACCGGTACCGAATGCCGTTGGTGTGGATTTCCAGGTCGCCGGGCATGCGCTTGCCGTCCATGGTCGGGCGCGCAAACACGTCCAACAGCGCCACGGGCTTGAACTTGGATACCTCAATGAGCCGGTCCTGGTGCACAATGTCGGCCATGTCCTTGCGCTCGGACTCGGCCTTGGTGGCTTCCTTCTTGAGGTCCTGGATGCGCTTGTACACGTCGTTAAGGCCGCGCACGTCGCGAGACCGGTACGAGAGCGTCTTGATGAAGGTGGCGGTGGGGTTCTCAAATGGCGTCTCCTCCTTGCGGCCAACGCCCTGCCCGGGCGACACCAGGTTGAAGCGGAGGTACACGTAGTCGCCCTCGTCCGACTTGGTCACGTTCTTGAGCGCATTGATGTGAAACGGGACCGTCAGGCCGTAGACGGGCAGCAAAAACGTCTGGTTGCGCTCGTCCACGGTGATGCGCAGGCCGGCGTCGCGCGGGAGCATCGTGTCCTTGCGGTATGCCTCAAATTTGCGGAAGACGGGCTTGGCGTCCTTGCTCTTGCCGTCCGCGTCGTCATCGGCCGCGGCAAAGCGCTGCAGCCCTTCCTCGGTCTTGGTGCGAAGGAGCTCGCGCTGGTGCTCCCGGCGCACTTGCACCGCCGACTCGTCCAGCTGCTTGCCCTTGCCGCGCGTCTTTTCCTTGAGCACGGTCGTGGCCGGTGAGGGGCGACCGCGACCGGTCGATGCTGGCTCGCGCTTGACTGATGTCCCCGCGGCGGCCTTGGCCTTGGGCTTGGGCTCCTCGGGCTCGTCCTCAAACAGAACCACGTCGGCCGCCTCGCGCGTGCAGTCAGCCGTCAGCACAGCGTTGCGCTCGTTCGAGACGACCACCGTATCGCACACCTGCAACGCATACGTGCGCGCGCGCGGGTCCTTGGCGCCAGGGTTGTCCAGGTTCTGGAGGCCGATCGTCAGGTTGAAGACGGCGCCCGCGGGGACCTCGGCGCTCTCGGGTGCTTTGGGCGACAGGGCAAACTGCGCATCGCGGAACTCGATGCCGATCGAAAATCCTAGCGACTTTGTCAAGTGCGGCTCCAGGTCGGGCCGGTGCGTGCGCACGTAGGCTGCGGTTTTGGTGTACACGTCGCGGCACTTGACGCCGGGCCGCAGCGCCGACACCACGTAGCCGAGGACCTCGAGCAAAAACTCGTAGTTTTTCTCCTGCACCCTGGTCGGGTTGATGAGCAGCGTGCGGCCAATGTTGGAGCAGTAACTGCGATACCGCACGCCGAGCGAGCACAGGATCGCGCCAACGTGCAGCGGCTCCGTGTCCGACGACGCCGAGGGCCGCAGGTCGTACTTGCCGCCCGACTGCACCACGGGGAAATAGCACCACTCGAGCAGGCCGAGATCGGCGTCGGCGGGGAACTTGTACTTTTTCGCAAACTTGGCGATCTGGTCGGCGAGAATGCTATCCATGACCGTTGCCATGTCCTCGTGCGTTGCCGATCGCTGCTCCTCGACAATGGCCATGATGGCGTCGTAAAAGTGGTTCTGCATGATGGCGGCAGCGGTCTTGGCGGCGATCGCCATGAGCTTGACTTCGGACGCGTCCTTGACCGCCAGCAGCATGGAGCCGCCCTGCGTCGCGTCCACGACCGCCAAGCCGGCGGCAGCAACGGCGTCGGTCCACTCGGTGCCAAATTTGCCAATGATTTTGTCCTTTGGGAACATGCCAATTGAGGCCTAGTATTTTTTTTTTTTAATACAGTGAGTCCCCAGCCATTATCATACGGAAATAATGTTAAACGCACTCCATTGCCAGACGACTTGATGAGGGCCATCAGCTCGCCCAGCTTGGACTCTTCTTTTGTGCGCTTGATCATGTGCATCGGAAAGGGGCTTCCGGCCGCGAGAGGCTCGATATACGACGCCTTCTTGGTCGAGGTGTGCACAATGAGGTGGCCAGCCTTGGTGACGGCCATGACCGTGTCGGTGAACTCGTAGCCAAGCAGCCATGTTTGCAGGGCCGTGTTTTTCTGGTAGGGACTGTCATCGTCCTGTGCACCAACAGCAATGACGAGTGCGTCCGCGTCGCCGAAGGCGGCTGGCTTGTCCTGTTATTTCATTTCTATTCAGTATTTCTCGCAAGTCTCTGTGGGACGACGCGCACGTACATGGAATGTCTGGATGAGCAGGGCAGCGCGGCGGCGAAAGGCCCTGGCGTCGATCTCTACGCTCATTGTTTTTTTAAATTGTTGTCGCTGAAAGAGTTGTTTGTGTCAGTGAGAACACCTTGAAGTTCCATTCTTTTTGCTGTTAACGCATGCAGATCGACCTCGTCCTCGGCGATTACCGGTCGAGAGGACTTAAACTCTCATTTCGCGACAAAAAAAAAGCGTAGGATCCTTTACCTCCATTGAATGGGAAGTACACTGTCAGTTGTAGAAATTGCGTGACGTCAAAGTATATTTTTCATCTGGGGCCACGCGTGGGTTTTTTACCGCGGCGGCGGCGGAGAGGAAGCGGGGGTTGCTGGGGCGGTGAGGCGCGCGATCGGCGCGTTTTTACGCGTTCCCTCAACTCGCACTTCCTTCTCTTTCGCAACGTGAATTGCACGCCGCCCACGCCCCTCCTCCACTCTACTATATCTTATAAACGCTTAAAAGTTGAACTTTCGAAGCATGTCCTCGCCAACATCCGCTCTCTCGCTGGCCGTGGCCGCCCTCGCCGCTCTGGCCGGCGTCGTGTACTCTGTGTCGCCATCCAACGGGCCCATTGCCGCCGGCGCGGCGCTGGCCACCTCCATCACTCTGATTGTGGTCTCGCGGGTGACGAGCGGCTCTGCGAGCTCTGCCGGCGGCGCCTCTGCCCTGCACGCCGAGGAGTGGCGCTCGTTCCCACTGATCTCCAAGGAGCAGATCTCGGCCAACACCGCCATCTACCGGTTCAAGCTGCCGCACCCGAAGGCGCGCCTGGGCCTGCCGATCGGACAGCACATTTCCGTCAAGGCGCGGATTGCCGAAAAGGACGTGCTGCGCTCGTACACGCCCGTTTCGTCCGACGACGACGAGGGGGTTTTGGACCTGCTCATCAAGTCGTACCCGCAGGGCAACGTGTCCAAGATGTTTGCCGAGCTGCAGCTGGGCGACAAGGTGGAGATTAAGGGTCCCAAAGGTCAGTTCAAGTACGTGCCCAACATGGTGCGCGAGATGGGCATGATTGCGGGCGGCACTGGGTTGACGCCGATGCTGCAAGGTACACTTACGCGTTTTTTTTGTCATTTTTTTTCCCGCATTTCGCTCACTATCAGATTGACGAGTGTAACAGTCGTCAAGGCCATCCTCAAGAACCCGGATGACAAGACCAAGATCAAGTTCATTTTCGCCAACGTCAATGTCGAGGACATTCTGCTCAAGGAGCAGCTGGACGGTCTGGCCGCGGCTCACTCGGATCGCTTTTCCATTTACTACGTGCTCAACAACGTATGTTTCTCTTTTTCTTCTTTGTATTTCATTTTTATTCACTTGGAAAATGTAAACAGGCTCCGGAGGGCTGGACAGGCGGTGTTGGGTTTGTCACCAAGCAGATCATTGCCGAGCACATTCCCGCGCCGGCCAAAGACGTCAAGCTCCTGCTGTGTGGCCCGCCGCCCATGATCAAGGCCATGACGGGTGCCGCCGAGGAGCTCGGGTTTGACCGCGCCCAGACCATTTCCAAGGCCGGGGATCAGGTGTTCAAGTTCTGAGCGAAACATGTTTTTTTTTCTCTTTTTTTATTCTCTTTCAACTTGCGCCACTGGGACCGAAATATAATACTATTATGGCCGCATTTAATCGACTCCGACTGTACGGTGCCTTGCCGATATAAACGAGAAAAAATACCCGTTACTGAGCAACGAAATATACCAGATACATTTCCAATGATGCCTACACGATTGAGCCGATCGTGTTTAGCTCGACCGACATGCAGCCGCGGCTCGTAATTCACCGCGACACGGGTGCCATTGAGGTCCTCGGTATGCTCTATTTTCATGTTTACCCAAAAGACAGGGAGTTTTGAAAACAAATTGTGAATAGCACCGACCGCCGCTGTGCCAATCGGCTACTATTCCGAGTCGGTCGAAATCGACGGCGTGCTGGGCCTCGTGCCGCTCCTAGCCGGAGACTATCTCGTGGTCATCACGCGCAAGACGCTGGTTGGGCGTTTGTTCCCCGACGCCGAGCACGACGTCTACTCGGTGCAAAAGACGCGCATCTTACCTGTCCCTCGCAGTGTGCTTGCGTTGTCGGACGCGCAGCGCCGTGACGAGGACACATTCCTGAGCCTGCTCGACCGCATGTGCAGTCTTGGGCACATGTACTTTTCGCCCACCTGGGACCTGACGTCCACCGTGCAAGTGAATCTGACGCGCGAAACGACCAATGTACCGCTTTGGCAGCGGGTACTTTCGTCGTTTTCAGGTGTAGAAGGAATGTGCCACTCACATTTGGTAATGCCACAGACCGATCGCCGCTTCTTTTGGAACCACTATCTGCAGTCCAAGCTCATTGACCTGACCGTATCCTTTCCGCACTTGCACAATTTTATCCTGCCCGTTATTTGTGGATGTGCGTTTTCTTCATAATTTTCAAAAGGAACCGCCCCAATCACTCACCCACATGCATGGACAGACGTCAAGACGGTCACAGCACACCTGAACCGCAAAGTGTTTACCTATGTGCTCATTACCCGCAAACGCGTCCACCGCGTCGGCACTCGGTACCACTCGCGTGGCATTGACGTGGACGGCCATGTTGCCAACTACGTAGAGACGGAGCAGGTCATCAGCTACCAGGTACCCGTGGACCTTGTCACGCACGTGCGGTCCTATGTCCAGATTCGCGGCTCGATCCCACTGTACTGGCGGCAAAAGGTCAACTCCAAGTACACGCCTTTATTAGAGGTGGTCCAAAAGCCCACATCGGTTCGATCACCTCTCTTTTTTCATTTCCTCCCATTATATCTGATACCAAAAAATATATATATATTCTAGCGCAAGGCATTCGCAGCCCACGTCAACGAGCAGTTCCAGATCTATGGCGACAGCCAAGTGATGGTCAACTTGATCAACAAAAAGGGATACGAGCTGCCCCTCGGCAACGCGTTCCAGGACATGGTCAAGCAGCACGACGATCCGCGCCTGACCTACATTCACTTCGACTTTCACGAGGAGTGCAAAAAGATGCGCTACTACCGCATTTCGGTGCTCGAGCAGCAGATTGCCGGCGAGGTGGCCAAGCAAAACAACTTTGCGTGCGAGCTCCCACGTCTCGGGAAACCGCGCATCCTCACTTTACAGCAGGGCGTGATTCGCACCAACTGCATCGACTGTCTTGACCGCACCAACGTCGTGCAGTCGGTCCTGGCCAAGTCGGTGCTGACGGAGCAACTGCGCGCGCTGGGCGTGCTCCCATCGCCCGATGCGGTGATTGACCCCCAATCCGATTTCGAGCGAGCGTTCAAGAACTTGTGGGCCGACAATGCCGACGTGGTGTCGACGCTGTACTCGGGCACGGGTGCGCTCAAGACCGACTTTACGCGCACGGGCAAACGGTCCAAGCAGGGCGCGCTGCAGGACGGGTACAACTCGGTCATGCGGTACGTCAAGAACAACTTCCTCGACGGCGCGCGCCAGGACGCGTACGACGTGTTCTTGGGCGTGTACCGCCCCGCAGACGCGCACGCGGTGCTTCCCGGCACGCCCATCGCCCGTGGTGGTACCGAGAGTTCTTCTCCGTTTGCGATCCCGCGAGTGCGCCAGGCACACACGCTGGTGCTGGCGACGGTCATGACTGCCAGCGCTTTTGCCACGCTGGCGCTGCTGCTGGCGCGCGAGTGGTCCGAGCTGCTGCGCGCGTGGATCGCCGTCTCATTCTTGCTGTGGATTGCGGTCGCGTTTCTCGTCAACAAGCATGGGTTTGAGCTGGTGGACCTGCCCCGTTTGGTGCCCGTCGATTACGTCCGCGACCGCCAGCTTGGACTGGGCAGTCCGCTGGTTCTGACGACACCGGCGTCGATGGAGGCGTCTTACAGCAAGCGCACTGATTAGCTATGTTTCTTTATTTGGTACTGAGGAGGGACTGGACGAAGGCCGCAACAATCGTGAATACATTTATTTCAGAACACTAGCTCCTTGACCCTGACGCGGCACTCGGGGCACGGCAAGAACGACTCGCCCTTGGAAAGAGGCTTGCACGCGGCGCACGCGCGCATCAAGTTGGCAGTGGGGATCTTGTCGCAGGTTTTGACCAGCCGAGTCACGAGCTCACGGCGGGTAGTGACAACGCCGCGGTCGGCCGCATCAATCAGCGCACGCGCCAACCGTGCGTTACCCTCCACCAGCTGCCTCATGATGGGCGATCTGCGCAACGCGTCCAGCCGCGGCTCGAGCCGGGTCAAATCGCCGCCCCACATCTCCAGGTTCGTCTCGAACTTCGCCCCGCTCTTGGGCCGCCCGAGCAGCTCGGCAAACTGCTTGTACCAGTCGGTCGTGATAATTGCGTCTGCTTCGGCGAGCCAGACACCCCAGTCGATAGCGGGAGGCGCCTCCGCGTCCTCGTCCTCGGAATCATCTTCATCGGCCTCTGAGTCGCCATCCTCGGATTCGTCGGTCTCGGAGGCAGAGGCTTCGCTCTCGAAAGTGGATTCCTCGATCTCGGCGTCCTCGACCTTGACTTTGACTTGGCCCTCGGTGTCGTCGTTTTCGACCTCGACGTCCTCATCGTCGGCGTCCTCAACTTCTTCGTCGTCAGCATCCTGGTCATCGGCTTCCTCGTCCTCGTCCTCGCCGACATCGACCCCAGGCTCGACCCCAGACTCGGCGCCCTCGTCCTCAGATCCTTCTTCCTCGGAGCCTTCATCATCAGGGGCTTCCTCGTCAGAGCCTTCATTGTCGGAAACATGGACCTCTTTGTCGTCCTCGGTGACAACGTAGTCCTCGTCGTTGGGGTCGTCGACCTCGGGCACAGGCATTGGCGGCAGTCCCGTAGCCTCCAAGAAATCCAGGCACCCGAAGAAAGTCCGAAGGACTGCGGCCGATAGTGTCGAGTTGGGATCATGTGCGTCGCGGACGACAAGGCCGAGAATGCGGTCCCAGGGACAGGTCGCCGCGATCATGCGTCCGCAGCTCGGGATAGTCCGCGTCGTAGGTCTCGGCGCCGAGGTACCGGTGGTGGGCCAGCGTCAGGATGATGCTGAACGCGTAGTAGTGCGATCCTTTGTTACCGTGCTTTTTGCTGCCGACAGCGGCGCCCGTGTCGGGACCGCAAAGCACCCGCTGGAACTGGGAGACAATGTCCACTTGCTCAAAGAACAGGCCCAGGATCGATGCCACTGGGTTGCCCAGGATCATCCCAAACATCCACTGGAACTTGCCCAGGTGGCCCTCGGCCGCAATGCGCTCAATGTTGCGGCCAATCGCAACGACGGCGGCAGCAAAGTCGTCGGCGACTTGATGTGCAATCTGGTCCTTGCTGGCGGCAAAATAGAGGTCGCCAACCACCTGGATGGCTTTCCCGAGGTTTCCTCCATCCTCAACTTCGGCCGTGCCTGTGGTTTCCTCGACGTCGCTACTGGTGCCGGTGTCGGTGTTGGTGCTGCCCAGCGTCGCAATCGACTTGAGCAGATGAGAGTGCAGCAGTTCGCGCAAAAACGCGGTCCTGGCGGCAGCGATCTTTTCCACCACGGTCCACGCGGGCTTGACGCGAATGCCAGACTGGGTGCAGGCGCGCGACAGGAAAGTGGCCAGCGAATGAACGGCGCCAGTGCATGCCAACGCGTCCACGGGCGAGAGGGGCGACTTGATGACGGCCAATAGCAGCCTTGATCCGTGGGATGCAATGCGGGGATTGGAGTGGCCGAGGAGGCTCATGATCCAAGAGATGCCCCCCAGCGGCTGGATAATGGTATTGTAGCTGGACGCGAGGTCGCCTGTTCCATATCGCGGTTAACACGTTGCTCAAAGAAACAGTAAAGGTTGCGCACATACCATCTACCTTGATCTTGTCCAGCAACGAGTCGAGGGCGGCAAGCATGTCGTCGTCGTCGTCGTGGGCACGCGAAAGAAAAGCGCGGATCGAACCCAGCGGCGCGGGCGCGTGTCCGAGCTGGGCACTACGCGCTTCAGGAAATCGCGGGCGATAGCATGACGCCTTTTCGCAACCAGGTCAAGGGTGTCGTCCTTCTTTTGCGTTTCGTCGCACTCCATTTCGTCGTCGCCCTTGTCGTCATCATCGTCCTCGACAGAGACGGGTTCGCCTGGCGCGAGCATGGCCATCCCAATTTCCAACGCAAACTCGCCGGCGTCGCTCGCGTCCGAGACCACGCCCTGCAACCAGTCCGGGTGCGTGAGCCCGAGCACGCCGATCAAGTGCAGCGCCAGCGGCGGCGACATTTTGAACACGTCGTGCAGCAGCGCCGCGATCTCGTCGTCGGGGAGACCATAGTTCGGGTGAAGGACCAAGTCCCGCACCACCTCCGGCAACATGCGCACTCGCAGCGCCGGCCGCCGATTACGGTGCGGACGGCACACCAGCTGGCACGCCACGTCGCCCACGCACTGGTCGGAGGTGTCGGGCGACCGGAAGATGGCGTCGGCGACCGCCGGATCGCCGGTCACAATGGCCATGACGGCGCGCGTGTCGGGATTATCTTTGAGCAGGACCGGCGTCAGCTGAGCGAGCGCACGCGAGATGGCGCGCAGCGACAAAGTGTCGGTCAGGTCCAGGTACGAGGCCCTTGGCCCACAAGAGCGTCCGGCAGCGGTGTTGGTGACGGCGTCAAGTGGAGTGCGCTTGTCATTTCGAGTTCTAATTGAATAAAGTGAGAGACTTGGCCAGAGCTGCACATCTGATTCAACCAAAAATCCATCGGAAAAGCTGAAACTCGTGATCTCGACCCTGAACTTATCCAGGTACGCCAAAAGGAAAGGCCTAATCGAGAAAGGGTGGGAGTGAACCCAGAT
>MU624570.1:0-50900 GCA_025349905.2 Blastocladiella britannica
GACCGCGTTCCACCTCCACGACGTGAACGTGTCGTTCCCGCGCGGGAAGCTGTCGGTGATTCTTGTCCCACAGGCTCGGGCAAATTGACACTGTTACACGCGCTTCTCGGTGAGCTCGAGCTGGCTGCCGGCCAGATGTTTATGCCATCGCTTACGCACATCGGCAGTCGTACTTGCTTTTATTCTTTTTTTCCAGTCAATGGGGCAAAGCAACTGACCCAAATACAATCATAGAATGCTACCATCAAGGAAACATTTGCTTCCACGCGCCGTGCGACACCGACTGCTTTACCAAAGTCATTGACGCTTGCGCGCTGACCCGCGACCTCGAGATTCTGGACGGCGGCGACGCGACCCAGATTGGTGAAAAGGGCGTGGCGCTCTCGGGCGGGCAGAAGCAGCGCGTCTCGCTTGCGCGCGCGGCCTACGCTCGCGACACGGACGTTATCGTTCTCGATGACGTGCTCTCGGCCGTGGACGCTCCCACTGCCGTGCACCTGATCACCGAGCGCATTCGGGGCGAGGTCATCAAGGAGTGTATCCTCGTCACGCACAACATCGGTCTCGTTGCCCCGCACGCCGATTTCATTGTCTACGTCAAGGACGGCCGCGTGGTAGCCCAAGGCGACTCGATGGACGAGGTGATTCAGCAGCTGCTGGTCAACGGATTTGCGACCGAGGCCGATACGCTTATCGAGGTGGCCACACCGGCGCACCGTGGCGCATCTTCATTCGCCGACAAGAATACCGACAAGGACTCTGACAAGGAGACCGAGATCGATATCAAAGCCCCAGCCCGCGAGGTCGGCCAGCTCATCAAGGACGGGGGAAAGGCCATTGGTGCGATCGACTCGAGCGTGTAATACGCTTCAGGCGGCTGGGCCACTTGGGCCGTTGTCATTGCCGGTATTTTCGTTCCCCAGCTGCTCCGCGTGATGCAGGACTGGTGGCTCAAGGTACTTCATTACTTTTACCATGAATGGGAGTGATAGAGGATTTTCTGACACACAATACTTAGACCTGGGCCCAATCGTACTCCATGCCCACATCCAATGTGCAGCAAGACGCAAATTCTCCCAAGGTCGACCTCGGATACTATGCGGGCGTCTACATTGGTCTCTGCCTCGTCTATGTTGTAGCCATCTTTGGCGCCAGCTTGTTCCAGGCGTTTACGAGCATGCGTGCCGCCCTGTCGATGCACGCTGGCTTGCTCAAAGGTATTCACGGCGCCCCGATCTCATTCTTTGACTCGACCCCGACTGGCCGGCTCATCAAACGCTTTTCGCACGATGTGCAGACCATGGCAGCGAGATGCTGTATCGAGAGCTTTGGGTGGGTCCGTCAGTCGAGCGATCTTTGTGCTCGTCAAGATTATTTCACCCGTGTTCCTGCTGTTCATTGCCCCACTCGTGTTTGCGTACCGTAGCATCGCCGCGCAGTACTTGGCTGCATTGCGCGAGCTCAAGCGACTCGAGTCGGTCACATGGTCGCCCATCTTTTCCGTCTTCCACGAGTCGGCTGCTGGTACCTCGGTGGTGCGCGCGCAGTGCCGTCAGCACGAGTTCCAGCGCAAGTCCGAGTGCTGCCGCCCGTTTTTTTTTGCGCTGTGGGCCGCAACCGCTGGCTGGCGATGCGCCTTGAAGTGCTGAGCAACTTGGTCATTGCCGCGTGTGGCGTGGCGATCCTCGTGTCGGGCAATATTTATGCCGGAACCGCGGGTATCACGCTCACGTGGGTGCAGGGCATTGCAGATAATTTGGTGTGTGGTCGTTCGTGGGTCAAAAATAGTTGCTGCCGCTCACTCACACGCTACTGCGCCGATCCAAGAGGATCACCATGGAAGTGCCGACCACCAACGGGTCGCACGAATTGGACGCCAAGCTCTAGGTGACGGTCCGCGACAAGTTCAAGGACCGGTAAATGTGCACCACCTGGACACCCTAAGCTGCATTGACTAGATCCCTACGCCGGATCTTGGCCGGGCGGTCGAGGTTTTGGATCAACAAATGAGTACATTTCACGCGACTGAGCCACATCTGTTCCGAGACGGGCGAGTCCGACCATTCTTTTTGGCGATGGTACGCCGTAAGGCCGAGGGCATTGATGCATAAAGACTCTTATTTATTTTCATTTCTGAAGCGACGATCCGATCCGTCCGGGACAATCCAGCATCAAGCCGAGGCACCGGGGTCAGAGCGCCGCGGTGTCACGACTTGGCCCGGCACCGCATCGAGAATACCGAGAGCCGCGGGCTTGAGCCGTAGCGGATCGTACAAGAGCCAGAGTCCGTGCGAGTCGCGGTGCTCGCACCACCAGCGCAGAGTCCGCCACTGTTTGTTGGCTGCTGCGCCCTCAACGGCGGCGGCCGAGTACAAGAACTCGAGGCGGTCCTGATTGCGCGTCGACGCATCCCACCACCAGCTCAAAACATTTAAGTTGCCGGCCTGGGATGCTGAGTCAACGGCCGCGGCAGAGTGGTGTATGATCAGCCCTTTGCTTTGCGGCGAGGACCGTGCATGCGCAATCATCCACTCCAGAACCTGAGTATTGCCTCCTAGGGAGGCATTGATAGAGAACCGCGGTGTGGCAATCATTGGGCCCGTCTTTCCAAACCGCTCGTTGGCAGCCCACAGCCAGTCGAGACCGCGTATGTTCCCAGCCAGTGCCGCGTTCTCCGCCGCGGTTGGGTGCAAGACAATGGGGAACTTCGGCGGGTCGTTGGCGCCGCCGGCCCATACCCACGACAGGACCTGCGCGCGCTGCGTGTCCTGGCATGCCCAGGCGATCAGATCGGCCGCACGAGACGGGATCGTATCGCCAAAGATGCCCTTCCATATGGCCAGCTGGGCCGCTGGAACCGCTTCGGGATCGTCCAGGCTCCGTTTCGAGGCGGAAGGTGCAGCAAACGACCGGTCCAACGAAGGTGTGGCCACTTGGGGCGGGAGATCCCGTACCTCGCGGCGATCCGACCGAGCGTGCATCCCGCGATCCGTCGTCACTTGGAAGTCGTCGTCTGGCGACTGGGGAGGCAGATTCATGATATAAATTGTAGTTCCTCAATTCCCAATTCGTCCACTGTAAGGTGAAAGGGAAGTCTTCCGGCATAAAAATATTAATACGCGTAAATCTTGAATGAAATTGGGGAAAGATGAATGGAATGGCAACAGCATTAAACCGACTCCCAGTCGAGCTGGCCCAGGATGTACTCGCACATGCCACCCCGACCGCACATCTGGCATCTGCCCTTTCGAGGTTTTTCGGGAGCGCAACTGAAAAGCACATCTTGGTTGCGTGGGCGCACGCCATTGTATTCATGAACGACGACGGTATTCTGGACCGTGGCGATCGAGCCACCTCGATTCGCGCCATCAACCAAAAGTACTACCCGGACACGCGTGCCCTCGATTCACCCACGGCATGGTACCTGCGCCGGCTTCTCGTTGGTTTGACCGTTAGCGAAAACCGCAGATCGCCCACCACCGGCCCGGTTGAGTGGGTGATCCCGTGCCACGTCTTTCGAGTACCGGCGGTCCTGGACTTTATTGGTCGTTGCCGACGAAATAACGGTCCCTTGGACGACGTGGTGCGGAGCTGGGATGCGCCGATCGAGCGCCGTGGGCCCAACATGTACGTGGCGGTACCCTCGCCCGACCTCGTCGCCCGACTGGCAGAGCCGCGACTGAGGCTCGTACCCGAGGGTTTACAAGTCCCTTCTCTGCTACTGTACGACTGGGAGCACGACGATGGCGCCAACTTTCGCGCCCTGGTGGTCCGGTTGGTCGACCTGATCCCGACCCTGGCCACCGCGACTGCTCCGATGCAGTTGTGGCTGCGACTCGGAGCGGACGAGCGGCACACGTTCCGCAACTACTTCTCTGCCGTGCACGCCGCCGACGAAGTGGCCGAGAATCTACATGCCCCAGTGACGCTGCCCATGGTCTGGGCGCTGGTGGCGAGCGTGGAGGGTCGTGTCGCTGCCCTCGATTTCTTGGTCAATAGCGAGTACATAAACCTCCGATTGTTGATCGGCTGGATTTCGTCCGAAGCGCCCTCCCGCGCACTGATGCACGCGTGGTCGATGATCCCCGGTCCCGGTCGCGCACTCAATGTCTGGCGCTGGCTCGTCGATCGCGGGTACCAGTACCCATCCGACCGCTGCGGTCCAATGCTGCAATCCATTGGCTGGTCGTGCGACTACCGCACCACCCGCACGCTGTTTATGGAGCACGATTTGCCGCTGATTCGGGCCGTGGTCGACATGCACGACCGCCGCCTCCAGTTTGGGAATCTCGCACACTGCGTGCGCTCGTGGGTCGTGGCTGGCCAATGCGATATTCTCTCCACCCTTGCTGAGCTCGGCGCGCTCAATCCCAGCTGTGCTTTCTTTATATTGGAGTTGATGGATACGCGGGCCAATCCAATGTCGCCCAAGCTGCTCTTGCTCTTAGAAGCGTGCTCGTACATGGACGGAGGCGTCATGGCGGTCCTTGACGCTGGTATACTTTATACTTTTTGCTCATTTTTGTGGATGTAGCACTCACCACGATTGCACAACATGCAGGCATGGAGCATCACGTCGACCTTGCCCTCACCATTGCCCAAGTCGTCATCCCCAAGGAGACCATGGGCGCCTTCATCGCAAGACACTCGACCCGACGCGGCCTGCTCTCGGCACTGTTGCAGATGCCCGATCTCTCGGATGCCGTCGTGGACCAACTGCAGGCGATTGTTCGTCACATGTTTGCCTCGACCAACAACAATCCGTTTCATCCGCACGCCAGCGACGATGCGGTCGAGCTCGCCATGTCAGCCGCATGCGACCAGACCCCCGGCGCCAAAGAGGCAGCCCGATTCCTCTCGTCGCTGTCTCTGGACGACCGAGTTGCCATGTTTGCAAGCGCCGTGCAGACTTTGCCCAACCTGCACGGGTCGCGCCACTGCATCCCGGCATTTGCTCCCCAGCACTGGCCGCCATGGCAGTACGCGCTGGACCAGCTGCTGCCGTCATCCGGGTCCGCACTAACGGAGGCCACGACCAGTCCCACATATACCGAGCAGCTGATTGCTAAAGCTACCGGTTCCCGGCCCGCGACTGTGGACCCGTGGCAGCACTTTGACGTTTCCGTCGCGACCCTACTGGCTTCTTCGGTCCCCAGACCTTTGGCCACGATCCTGGCGCCCGTGTGGGCAGTGGTGCGTCTGTCGCAAGTCGCCCCGCGTCTCGTAATCACGCATGCGCGGTGGACCGCACATGCCGCGCAGTGGCTGTGGCAGCTACGTCTCGACCAGATGCTCCTGATCCCAGCATTCCAGCCGCGACCCGTACCCAACTGGCAATCGACGTTGCGATCGTTTCTGTCCCACAAACGCGAGACCGCGGCGCGCATATTGGTCCAGATCCTGTACCTCGAGTCGCAGTACAACAAGAAGAAGGAATATACTCGGCCGCTATTGGCGATCGGGTCGCGGAACCCGGAAGTGATTGAGTACGCGCGATCGGCGGGGTTCATGTTGGACTCGTAATAAAAGAATGGAATTGGTGGTATATTGTTCCTCAGTACTCGGCCTCGAGCATGTCCCTGAGTGCCGACGCACTGGCACCCACGCTTGTGGACACGTACTCGCCCTCTTTATACAGCTTGAAGGTGGGCATGGCACTGATCCCCTCCTTTTCGGTCACGTCCTGTATTCCAAATGAATCAATCTTTTTGATCTTGAAATAAAAAATGACATATGTAAAAGTACCGGCACATCTTCCACGTCGATCTTGATAAATGCAATATCGGTCGAGGACTGGGAGTGCTTTTCCAGGAATTGAACTGAATTAGGTCGATGGGAGCAACCGCTTCAATTGTTTGTGTGTGTGCTTGGCCACGGCCGCGTCAAACTCTTCCAGGTCGAAATGGTAACAATGGCCGACATGTTTTTTTACTTAAAGTTGATGGTATTGAAGGCTGCAAGAGAGAGGACAGCGACCGACGCAGCCAACAACCACGTTTAATAGGCTCCATGTCGGTGCGTTATTGGTCAGATCCGAAACGCTGGATGCAGTACGCCACCCGTCATAGACGTGGAAGCACGTCAACGGCGAGTCCGCGCTCGGTGGCCGCGTCCACGAGGAAATCCAGCACATACGCGGCAGTTGCAGCCGCGATCCCCGCCCGGATCACCGCCTCGTCGGCATGTGCGGTGGCCAGCATCCATGACAGCGCAGGCAAGTGCGCGTGTGCCGCGGCCTGCTCGCACACCTGCACCCACCCGTTGTCCTCGCCAGTGTCAAACCCAACGTGCGCGTGCCACCATTCGAGGTGCTCAATGGCGTCGATCCGTGCATCCCGGTCGCTGACGAGCTCAGCAGGCACCTCTTGGTCCGGGAACGCGTCTCGGTTGGCCCACCACCAGTCCAGCAGGGCCAGTCGATGGTTGGGTAACTGAAAAGCTTGGTCGGCGAAATCATCAACGTCGGCCCATTCGGGCTGCAAGTGCACGCGCACCCAGTCCAGGACATCTACAGCGCCGGTGCCGATGCACATGTCGGTGAGCTCGGAGGTCCATTGCAGCATCGGGAGTGTGTCGTCGCTGCTGCACTTTTCGGCCCACCACTGCAAGACTGGTAATGCAATGGATCCGGAGGTCGTGGAGAAGTCGCAGTCGGTCGGGAGCGGGTCGGTCCAGTCGATCATGAACCACCGCCTTGGCTGCTGCTGCTGCTCGTCTTCTTCGTCTGAATCTTCGTCATGGGGCGCCGGACCCGACTTGGCCCACAGCCAGTGCATGATCTCTTCGGACCCGCACGTAATCGCCGCCCACCCGACCGCGATGGTCCCGAACCGGTGGTACGCCGTCCGCAACGGGGAACAGAACCGCGTCCACCACCACTCAACGATCTTCAATTGTCCCGAAAGCACCGCCGCGTCGATAATGGCCCCGAACCGGCGAAAGTATGGCAGCCGAGTACCAACAACCACCCGATCCCACCACCACGCAAGTACGGGCAAGTAGGCAGCGCGGGACGCGGAAACCAGGATGGAAAACTCGCGGTCGTCGTCTTTATGCAGGGCTGCCTGGTGATGGGCCCACCAATACTCAAGTACGGAAACTTGGCAGTGTGCGGCGGCGGATGCCAGGTCAGAGGCCGAGAGCCAAGTGGCTGCGATCGCCGCCGGGGGTGCGCGAGCAGTTATCCACTCCAATATGCCGACCTGTCCGCCGCGCGCTGCACTTGCGATCGTGGTCCAGGTCCATTGATTATCATTTGAGTCTTGGCAACATGTGCTTAGGTACCATTCGAGAACTGGAAAGGTCCCAGCGGCCGCGGCCACGGACACCAGCGTATTGAATACCGCAGGTATTTCTTCACCCGCAACCTCCCAGACTTGCTGGAGTAGTTGTATTTCGTTGCTCCCATTCATCAGAGTAATCGACTTGAGCAGGGGTTCCAGGTCAGCCATGATCGCGGCTCGCGTATAGTCTGCCAGCTTCGGCGCATATGAAGCGCTGTCCATATAGCCAATGACGGCCGAGGGGGCAAGGGCCCGAAACCCGCGTGACAATAATGCTCGGATCGGAGTGCGGTCACTAACGGAAAAGGGGACCGCATTCAAGAGATCCAAGGCCGGTCCAAGGGCCATGGTCCGCGCCAAACCCATGGCCTGAATCCGCCGGGTAAGGTCGATCGGCAGCGATATCGTCGTCATGAATATCAGGAAATATTGGCTTTTATTACAAAATGAATCAAAAAAGAATCAAGCACGACCTTCTTGCACGGCAGTGACCAGTGCCGTCAAATCGGTCGCGAACCGGCCGCCAGGACCAAAATGGGCGGCCACGGCCGGCCAGCGACTGCACACCTCGCCCCACCGGCTCACCAGGTACTTGATGTCCGATGCGCCATTGGCTGCGGGCATTGGGTCGGGTCGGGCGAGGCCAGTGCCAGAGAGACGCGAGAACCCGGCCTGGTACGACATGTCCTCGTCCTCTTCGAGTCCTGCTCCTGCTAATGCGTCTGCTGATGCTGCTCCGAATGCTGCAGCAGCTGCGCCATCGCTCGGGCCAGTGGGTACTGCGGCCGACTTGTCCTTGAACGTCTGCACCCCAAATACCCACACCGCCATGGCCACCGAGTTGGCCAGCTCCGGGTTGCTCGTGTCTGCCGTCTCGCACAACCAGCGCACCAGGCCCAGCGTCGTGACGCGGCGCGCGTGCTTCCCACCGACGTGGCCGAGCGCAGGCACCACCACCGAATGAAGCAGCTGCTGCAGGATCCCGGGTTGCACGGCATCGAGCGCGGCGCCAACCGCATCCACCGCCGGAGTGGCCATGCTCAAGTAAAAGCCCAAGAACTCGGTAAAGTTGGCGGCAAACCGCTGCTTGCCCTGCTGCGCCTTGAAGCCGCGGGCCGCTGGCATCGACAGCCGCGTCAGCGCCAACGAAAGCACCGCCGACCGGTACTGGTCAAATGCCTGGGCGGGCACATAGTACATGGTCGACTGCAGCAGCTCGAGCGCGTGCTGGTCGGTGGCGCGCGAGCCCAAGAGTTTCTGGAAAATGCCCAGAATCGCCGGCAGCTGGTTGCGTGCGACCACCGCCGCCGCACCGCGCGACAGGTACGACTGCACCAGCGCCACCAGCGCGGGCACATTGCCCTGGGCCTCCCACAGCTTGGGGCCTAGCACCGACTGCAAGAGCTGGTCGTAGCCCGAAGGAAGCGCCGCGGGAGCACCACTGTCGGTCGCCACCGGGTGCGTCTGGAGCATCTGCGCCATAATCTGGAACACGTACGGCACAAACTCGCCCGTGGTCTCGTTGGTCTCGGACTGCTGCAGGACATTGCCAAACATGGGGAACAAAAAGTTCTCAAAGTCGGCGACCGATGCGTGTTTGGCCGCCAGCTTGATGAGCGCCGCAATGCACTCAAACAAAAACTGCGAGAACCGCGGGTTGGCCGGGTTGGCCACCGTCAGCTGCATGCCGTGGACAATGGCGCCCATGGCCGCATTCGTGTCCAAATCGGCGGGCGCGTGCTGGATGCACCGCAGCAGCGAGCGCAGGATGTGGTCGTGGTCCTGCACCTTGTTGGACTCGGACTCGCGAGTAATCACGGCGCCGAGGCGGACCGCCACTTCGCGAACCAGCGATGACCCACTGGCTCCAAGCGCGGCACCCGACCCCGCTGCCTCAATGGTCTGGGCCGCCACGGCCGATCCGCGCGGGAACACTTGCGTTAGCTGCACGTCAATCACCGCCGCGGCCCAGGTGACTACGGCAAAATTGGGGCACGCGAGCAGCGACGCCGCCATGGCCAGGGTCTGAGCGTGCACCGCGGGCGGGAGCTGCTGGCGGAACATGTGCACAAACTTGAGCGCCGTGATGGTCGGGAGCCCAGCTTGGGACGGCGATGCGACCTGTAGATCCGCCATCAGGTGCTGGCCAAAGAAAGTGGCCACGTCGAGCGACGTGGACGAGACACCCGTTGCCGAGAGGCGCGACTTGGTGGCGGACGCCATAAACAGAGCCACGGCCGCGTCCTTGTGGCGCCAGGCCGCTTCCGACAGGGGCCGCGGCAGTCCGGCCACCTGGCTCATGGCGCCGTCAATCATGGACTGGCACAGGGGCGCCACCAGCGCCTCAAACTGCTCGAGGAGACCTTTCACCAGATCGGTTGCGCCGCGGCGGCGGGTCTCGGCGTCGGCCGACATGAGATCGCGGCGCACGTACTCGACCGGCTCGTCCTCAAACATTTCCTGGTCCTCGTCGCGCAGGCTGAGGTTGGGCATGACGATCTGCTCAATGATCTGCTGCAGGATTGCCGCGTTCTCAAACTGCGCGCGCACATTCTGGCGGCGCACCACCGCCGTGAGCAGCGACAGCGCGCGCGCCACCAGGAAATCGTGCTTGACCGCCGCCGACGTCTTGGTGAGCAGGACCCAGGTGGCCTCGATGCAGGCATTCATGTGGTGCCAGTCCTCGGCGTACTTGTCCGAGTACAGGGAGCAAATCTCGCACAGCACCGTCTGCAGCTTGTCAAACGCGTGAGCCTCGTCGGCGGACCCCGAGTCCACGAGCGGTGACGGCGACGGGCGCATGTACCGCAGAAACACGTTAAAGTACTGGTCCTGGCGGTCGATAAAGAACTGCGGAATGTCTTGCGCGTTGAGCGAGTAAAAGATCTTGGCCAGAAGCAGCATTGTGTTGGAGTACAGGGCGGCCGCGGCGCGCGTTTCCGCGGTGGGTGCGGCGGTGGATGCCAGCAGTTCCGAGAGCCGTCGGTCCGTCTCCTGGAACAGCCCGTCGTAGGACTGTGCAAAGGTCTCCATGACGTGGTTGATGGTCGTAAACAGCAGATCGGACCGGTCCTGGTACCGCCATCTTTATATTTTTTTTTGTTGTCGTCATATGAGATGCGTTGGTCCGAAATAGAAAAATAACAATACCTCTTGAAGACCGGGTGAGCGGCCAAGAGCACGGCATTGTTGACTTGGAAATTGTCGGTCGTGAGCTTGGACACCAATTGCTGTATACCATTTTTTTTCGCGTTAAATTTGACCATAATCTCTAAATAAAAAAAAACGCGACGCGTATATACCTCAATCAGCGTGGGCCAGTCGTGCGGAAAGTCGCTTTGGGCAATCATCGAGACCGTCTCCGAGAGCTGCAGCTGCAGGTTGGGCTCGGTGGTGGTCATGACGTTGACAATCACGTCCTTGATGGCCGCGCGGTCCGCGTCGCTGATGATCTGATCGGGGCCGTCCACCTGTTTATTATTGCAGCGTATTTAGTATAAAATAACAATATAAAAATATATAGGTATGACCTTGTCCCAGTGCCGCTTGACAAAGTTCTTGAGGTACACGACGGCGGTGAATCGGATCGTAAAGTCGGCCTGGGTGGCCGCAATCAGCCGCAAGAGCGCGGGGCCAAAGCCCGGGCCGGCCTCGAGGTCCGTCAGGTCCTTGGTGGCCGACCGTTGCTCGGTGGCCTGCAGGGTGCGCGCAAAGATGGCGTGCAGGTGCATGAGGTGGGGATCGGAGGCGGCGGCCGTCATTGTCTCTGTTTATTATATTATGAGACGGGGGAAAGAGAGAAACGAGAGACCGATTGCCCGTCGTCTCACTGGCCGCCTCTACGTCTCACTGGCCAAAGGCTCACACATGTGTCTGATATTTCCCATGAGAGACTTGAAATTATATTTAAAGGCCAGTGGGAATCTCGACTCCTTTCTCTTTCTGCATTTAACTCTTTCCCAACATAAATTATTAAAAATTCTATTAAAATTATGGCCACTCCATCCTTTGGCGATAGCAGTAGTGCAAGGCACACCCGCGGACAAGGACACGGTGGCGACGACGATGATCTCCGCCCATCCAATCCGGCCCCCGCAAAGTCTGTATTCTGTATTCACGCTGACGTCCCATATTACAGCCGATCTAACGGAAAAAAAAATTACGCAGACGCGTCAAAGACTCGCACGACCCGACCTCCAACATCTTTGGCCAGAGCTCCACGCGTGCGCCTCCGCGGAAAAAGTCCTCGGCGCATGTAGCGGCATCCTCGTCTCGCGCCAGTGGACCTTCGGCGCGCGTGCTCGCCTCGTCCAAAAAATCGGCTGCAGTAGTCGCCCGTCGCTCCGTGGCCAACGTCTTTGCTTCTACTCCCTCCACGACGGCTGAGACAGTGACCCCATCGGCATTCCCCGCCTTTCAGTGGTCTTTTCCGTCCTCGTCGTCGGCTGCTGGAACGGCAGGTGCCACCTCGGCCGCCCCTACTTTGTTCCCCACCGTGCCATCGCCTTTCCCGTCATCCTCCGTGACTGGTGCGAGCCAGGGCCCCTCACTATTTCCGGCATTCCCACTGGCACCGCCACTGTGGGCCGCGATCCCAAATCCCGCCGTTATTGCTCCTCCACAGGCGACCACGAGTCCGGATGCCGTTGCACCTGATGTCGTTTCGACGCCTGAAACCACCGAGCCGGCTGAGACACCCACGACCCCACCAGCGCCGACCCAGGCAGGCGTCGATCCGGATCTGGCAGCAAAGTACCGTGCGCAAATGCTACGGGATGCGCAGGCACTCGAACGTGCGCACGAGGAAGTGCGGGCGCTGGCGGCGCAATCGTCGGCCACTGGGATGGCTGCAGCGGCCCGGAAACGGCCCGGAGTTCCATGGCGCACTGCGCGATCCACTGCTGCTCCTGTCACCAGTCCCTCGGCACGTCATGCTCCCCTGGTCGATGATGATGATCATGACGACGAGGACGACGAAGGCAATGATGAAGACGAAGAAAACGTCACGAAAAAAATTCCAAGCCTGGCGACCGCATCCGCCTCCATTTCCGCGCTAACTTCCGCAGCGCGCGAAATGGCCGCACGCATCACGTCGCTCGAGTCGGCCAATGCAGCGTTGCGCGCACAGGCGGTAGCAGCCGACCGCGACTTGGAGGCGGCGCGCGCACTGGCGGTACGTGCCGGCGAGCGCGAGCGGCGTGCCCGCGACGACGCCGACGCGCTGGACGCCGCAGTACGCGGGCACGGGATGTACACCGAAATGGCCGGGTCGGCCGAGCTGGCGCGGACCAAGCGACAGCGCGATTCGCTCGCGGACGAAGTGGCTGATTTGCGGGCGCGGTGTGCGTCCCTTGAGGTCGATGCTGCGGTGGTCACTCGGGCCCGGGACGCGAGCGATGCGCGGGCGCGACGCGCGGTGGCGGAAGCGGTGAAAGAGCGCGACGACGCGTTGACGGAACTGGACTGCGTGCGTGCCGATCTGGAGCGCGCAGTGGCCGACCGCCGCGCGGTGGGTGCTCGCGGCGCCGCCGGCCGTCGCGCAGCTGCTGCCGCCGCCGCTGCAACCTCGGCTCCTCGGTCGCGGGCCGGGTCGCGCCACAGCTCTGGCTCGCGCACGCGCGGCCGCGCCAAGGGCGATACCAAGCGCCACAGCATCATTGTTCGGCGCCGGTCCGTTTCGCGGTCCTCCGACTCTTCGGGTGGCTCATCATCCGAGTACGCGCGCAATTCCGCATCCATTGCCCATGAAAAGCTGGCCATGGAGCACCGCGAGACGGTCGCGGAGCTGCAGACCACGCGCGCGGCGGCCGAGCAGCTGGGCGTGGCCAACGGCGAGCTCGAGGCGTGCATGGCCGAGCTGATGCGGCAGCGCGACGAGCTGGCTGACGTGCTTGAGCAAACGCGCGCCGCTGTCGAAGAGATGGAGCGCGAGGGCCGGTGGGGCGTTGGCGATGGCGGCGGTCCTGGATCGGCGCACAATTGCGAGGACGAGGACGTGGACGTGGACCCCCACGCGCATTTGATGATGATGGACTCGAAAGATGCGCTCGCGGAAGGACCAAACCACCACCAGCACCAATACCCATCGGCGGCACTGGCCGGGTCATGGTCGGCGCCGGCTTCTCTGTCACTTGCGGACGAGCTCGCGGCTGGACCACCTGTACCATCAGCGACCACTCCCGCAGCACCGGCCATCATTGTCAGCACCGCCGAGGTGGGCGTGCAAATGAACCCCGACTCGCCATCGCTGGCCCCAGCGGCAGCAGTAGGGGTCAGTGATGCCGTGGTCGAGCCCGTCGCAGTGATCGAGCCATGGGCCGCACCCGTTGGGCCCGAAGTCGGTGCCCCCGCGCCCGTGCCTCGCCTCAAGTCCAAGATGGTGGCGCTTCTGCCTCCAACGCCGACGCCCAGTGCTGGACAGTTGCTGCCGGTTATCGATACCACCCATACCATTTCGCGCAATCCGTTGCTTCCGAACCTTGCGACCACACCGCGCTTACTGTCGGCCCGAATTCCGACCTCCACGGTCAATACCGGCAATACCCTGGCGTTCTACCTACCACCTCCAAACACCATCGCATCGCGTCCCATCAGCCGGTCCGAGTCGGCGCCATCCGTTTCTGGTTATTTGCTGGCATCGGCAGGGGCCCGCCCGCTGTCGACAGTCAGCAGCACGCACCATTCAGTTGTGCCGGCGCTGAGCCCCGCAATGTTGGCAGGGAAACTGTCCGAGATGTCGGTCCGCAGTGACGTGGCCCGCGATCGCGCACGCACCGCGTCCCTGCAGTCCACGGCCGCCAACGCCGCCTTGCACCGCGAGCCGTCGACTCGGTCCACGTTGCATTCCCAGTTCCATCGCGGGATTCAGAATCCCGTCAGCACCGACGATGACGATGACGAAGAGGTCGAGCTGGGTGGTGGTGGTGTCACCATGGCAACGCTCAAACCGGCGATGGCCGCGTCCTCGACCCTGAATCTCTTGGGATCGTCGTCGCCGTCCGCTTTGCCGACTGCGGTTCCTGCCTTGGATACGGACAACGTCCAAATTCTCCCATCCCTGGAAAGCGCGTTCGGGCTGTCCCTGCAGCCGACTGCCCCAGCTGTTGTTACCACCCCAGCGGTCGCTACCCCAGCTGTTTTTGCTGCGTCAGCTTTAGTTACCCCTGCTGTTGCACCAACACAAGCTGCTGCAGTAGCAGTGGTGGAACCACCCTACGCTCCCCTGGTTTCCGGCGATTCCAAGTCGCTGGCGGACGACGAGCGCGAGTCACCGCGTCCCGCCATTTCGACCCCCGAGCTGGTCCGAGCCCGCACCATTGGTCCGTCGCAAAGCACAAGCGGCATGTCGCCCGAAAAGCGGCACGGGATGGTTCTTGCCGACGATGCGGCGCTCGAAGCAGCCTCGGCGGCCATGGACGAGCTGGTGGTGACCCCGCGTGCTGCCAACTTGGGCGGCGGGGTGGCCGTGACGCCCGCGCTTCGACTGGTCCAGAAAAAGGACACGCCCAAGCCGTGGCCCATGTGGCACCCGCACCCTACTGCTGACCCAGATGCGGCTGTTGCGGATGGTGATGATGATGCGTTTATCGAGGCAAGCGATCAAGAAGAGCAAGAGGACGAGGAGGAAGAGACGAGCGGATATACCAACACTGGCGGCGTCAAGCACAACTCTCATCATACCAAGGCCCGCGCTGGCGCCACCGTCCACCGAGCGGTCCTCCCTCGTCGCGCTGGTCGCGCCCCACCTGTTCCAGCTGCCCCAGTTGTTGTCGCGGACCCGCGGAACGTGCACGTCCCCGCGCTGCTGTGTGGGCAATGGATGCTCAAGTTTGACCGCAACGGCCGGCACCCGCGCGTGCGGTTCTTTTGGGTGCACGACACGGCGGTGTTCGGCGACGTCAAGGTATTTTGGGCGAAACGCAACCCTTTCGCGCCCGAGGCCATGCCCCCGACAGTCACGGAGGCTGCGGCGGCCATGGGCGGGTGGTGGGGCGACAACCCGGCCGTCTGGCACCACCAGGTCGGCGGGGACGCAGAGAACGGTGGCCCGTTGGGCCGTCGCGCCAACGGTGCGGGACCGCATCATATGAATGCGCTCGGCGTCGGGCTGTCGTTTGCCAGCAAAGTGGCCAATGTCACGGGCGTGGTGCAAGGGATGCGCGGCGTGCATATCCCAGGAATGCCGACGCGGTCGCAGCACGCGAGTCCCGTCAAGCTGTCCGGATCTGCGGCAGCGCCACCACCACAATTTGACGCCAGCAGCAGCGACTCGGGTGCGACGCGGCAGAACCAGCACCATCAGACGGTGCATGCGCTGGACGCGCTGCGCACCACCAACACGTACCTGGTGCTGCACACCACGTCGCGCCGGCTCGACTTACAGGCGCCGTCGCAGGCCGCGCACGACGCATGGCTTTATGGCTTGCAGTACCTGCTCGAGTCACCGCACACCCGCACCACGTCTCCGATACCATCACCCGTTACGGCGGCTGCGCCAGCGTCTTTGCCGGCTCCTGTCTCTCAGTTGCAACGGCCGACTGCAACAGCTGTCCCGCCGCCATTGCCACTGCCGCCCGCACCCAAGGAACGAAAACGGTCAGCAGTGTCGGCGGTGGTCCGTGCCATGATGTACAAGAGCAAGGTCAACCGGGGCGTCGCTTCAACTGCCCCACCACCGGCTGCTGCTGCCGCTGCTGGTTCATTTGCGTCGCGCATCCAAGGGTTTGGGTCCGGCAGCAGCTCGATCCCTGCACCCACGACTCCAGCTCCCAGGACAGCTCCCACGGCAGCAGCCACTGCGGCCGGAATCGCACCGCGTGCTGCGCCTGCCACACGCACCGCCACTGCCACCTCGGCCGGTTCCACCGCGTCGTCCATGCTCTTGCGCGATGCACCACCACCATCGCGAGTCCCAATCCTCTCGGTACCGCCATCATCAAAGCACCACCAGCACCATCTGTTGGCCGACTCGAAGTCGCTCAGCGCCAACACCAGCCGCGGCAGCTTGTCCCGAGTGCCGCTGACGGTGCACAACCCGCACGATCCGGCGGTCGCGGCGCTGTCGATGGGCGGCGGGACCGTGGATGGGGCCGTCGTGGATGATGCGGCATCGTCGTCGACGGGGTCGGGCAGTGTTCGCGGCGGCGGCGGCAGCGGGACTCCGACGACGCGCGTGGTCAGCGAGGGGATCAAGCGCCGGACCAGCATGATGTTTGCCAGCGTCGTGGACAAGGTGCGATTCAACTGATTTGAATGCGACCGCATTTCGTTTCGGGTGTCCATTTTGGGATTAACTCCCTGTGGTCACCAACCGCCGCTGCCACCATTGCCACCAGCGCCGCCAACTCGAATCTTTCTTAAGAGCCGGACACTTCCAAACCAATAGAGACTTTATTTAAACCACAACAATGGCTACATATCTGGTCCAGACCCCGACCTCGGTGCCTCTACTGCCCAATGGCTCGGTCCCCTGCGAGCCCTTCATTTCCGGCATGCGCGCACTGCCAGTGATTCCGCGGGCCGCCCACTCGCACCTGCGCACCATCCTCTCGGCGTCTCTGGGCGTGCAACACAACTTGCGACTGCGCGCATGGGCCGTTTCCGACGCCACCACGGGCCAAGTGCGCGTGCATGTATTCCGTCGCGACTTGCTGGTCCCAGTGGGGTCCTCCGCTGCGGTGGTGACGCGTCAGCCGACCGCATCCGCTGCCGGTACGGTCCCTGCCACGCCGTTCGACATGATGGGCGGCGATGCATCCTTGGGCCAGCCACCGCCGCCACCGTACTCGACGATTGCGCGGGGAGACGCGGTGGCGCCCGGGACCCGGTTTGTGCGTCCGACGGCGGCTCTGGCGACATTGAATCGCAACGGTGGTGCCCCGCCGCCGCCGTTTCAGTCGATGCTAACGGTCACACCCGAGCCCAGTGCTCCCACTTCCGGTGCGATGCCTGGAGGACCGATGACGCTGGCTCATCAGGGCACCGCGTTCATGACGATTGGCCGTGCCGCGGCCATGTCTCCCGATGGACTCCCGCCGGCCGGGTCGGTGCGGCTGGGCGTGGTGGCGTTCTACGCGGACGCGGACGAGCCGGGACGCCGCAACGGTGCGGTGATTGACGATGGCGTGGCCCTGGCCGATGATGGGACGGTGGTGGTGCGCGACGTGCCCGAGGCGCTGCTATACTACGTCCGGCGGTGGGCCTTGTTCGGACTGGAGTCTCCGGTCGGTAGCAATTCCGGTGCTCCAACTACCCTTGCTCGCAGCGGTGGTGTCGAACAAATGGAACCGAACCAACACAAACAGTCGAAATCGTGCTGCGGCGGTTGCTGTTCCGGATCGTCGTCGTCGTCACCGTACTATGGCGGGTGCTACTGCGACCCGTACGGGTGCGACGCGTGCGTGTGGCTGTGCTGGGAGGGGTGCAGTGGTCTGGGCGCGTGCCTGGAGTGGATGGCGGACTGCATCGGGTCGGTCCTGGGTGGGTGCTGCGAGGTGTGCGCCGACTGCGGGTCGGTGGACTGCGACGGGTGCGGCGCGTGCTGCGACGGGTGCGGCGCGTGCTGCGACGCCCTGGGTGCGTGCGTGTAGACCGTCCCATTTTCTCTATAGAATACATACATGCCATGATCGTGTTGATCGTGGTCGCGGTCGTGATCGCCGTGCTTGGCTGCGCGTGTGTTGATTCCCTCATGCGATCAATTTCCCTTTGGCCGATTCACACTCAGCAAAAAATCTAAAAAATGTCGTCCTCGTCCACACCCTCGGCACGGGCCCGGACGGTCCTGGGTGCTCCTTATAACCGCCGAGACGGGACCAGAGGCACCACCGGTGCAGTGGCCACACCGTCCCCCCTGCGAGCCGCTGCCTCGGCCGCTACCCGCTCACCCAACGACGCCGGCTCTCCGTCGTCAACGTCATCGTCCTCGACCGCGTCTCCAGGGCCTCAGAAATCAACCAATATCGATACCTGGTCTCCCCTGGCGGCCCCAGCCAACCGTCGCCTGACTGCTCGCGGCGGGCTCAAGCAGCCAGCGTCGTCGCCCGCCTCGTCGCAGGCGTCACAGCAAGGGACCGCAGGAGCTGCTCCGGCGTCGCGCCGTGTGTCGTTTGCGCCGTCGGCCCACGTCAAGCAGTTCAATGCCGCCCATACCATTGCCCACGGCACCATGTCGCCCAGCAGTCGTCGGCGCCGATCGCTGCAGTCTTCCTCTGCTGTTCCTTCAACAGCGACGACGACGTCGGGCATGTCGCCATTGACGCGCCGTGGCAGCGGCGAAAGTGGACAATCTGCTGCCGCCTACGACGAGTCGTGGGGCGGAGACTCGAGCTTTGAGGTCGGGATCGGGCTGACGGACGACGAGAACGACGATGAGTCCGAGGATGATCACGGGCTGATGAATGATGGGACCGACGGCTCGTCCCGTCGTCGTCCTCGTCCTCCGCACGGCAGCCACGATGATCGAGAGAACCGTGAAGGAGCAGCAGGCGAAATGGACGGGTCGGGCCCGCCCGAGCCCAAGCGCGGTCGATTGATGCTGCCGTCGTCGTCGGCGGGGAGCGCCGCTACCGATCCCGACCAAGGGACCGCATTCTCCTCTGGATCGGGCTTTTACGCGGGCGGATTCGCTATTCCGAACCTTAGTAGCGCGGCACCGGCTCGCAAGTACGTCCATTTTTCTCTTTTTTTACTGGCTCGATACTCACCAATCTCTTTGAAAAAAAAAAACAGACCAACAGCTTCCTGGCTGTTCCCGGCGACAATGGCTACTGCAGTTCCCGCGGCGGCGGCACCGCAACCTGCTGCGGACCAACCGGCCGACCCGCCTGCGGCTGCTGCTCAACCCGTCGCCGCCGACGACTATTTCGCAGACATCACCACGTCCACCGACGCCACGCACTCGTCGTACGACATGCCCATCTCGGACGGCGTCGGCATTGTGGGCGAAACCGCAGCCCCCTTTGCGACGGCAAGTGCCATGGACGAGACAGATGCAGACAACGTTCATTCCAGCGACCATCAGAAGGACGAGTACGATCTTCCGGTCGATCTCGGTCTCGTCTCGGCGCCACCGTCGTCTGACCACGTACCCTTGCATGGCGCGCCAATGTATCCTGACCTCACTGACGACGCTGCGGCAGTGATGCCGCTCCCCGGGTCGCCGCCCGAATCGCTTAGTAGCGGCGCGGTTCGGTCAACCCCGACAGAAACAGCAAGGGTGGCTGTGGCAGGCGGCGATGCACTCGAGGCGTGGATGCAGACGTTTGCCGACGACGACACGGACGAGAGCGGCGGCCGAGCGATGGTTATGGATGTGGATCCCGTGGTACCTCTGACGCATGTTTCGACAGTGCCGTTGGAGCAACAACAACAGCAGCCCATGGAGGAAGCGCCGCTACTGAATGAGGAGCAACAACAGCAGCAGGAAGAGGAGCGCCCAGTGAGCCCGACCGTGACGACGATCCCGGCTTCGAGTGGCCTGCACCACGCCATGCTCACACCGCCGCCGCCCACGCGAGTTGCTGTCTCCCCGTCACCGAGTCAACGCCGTCACCTGCCTGCACCCTCACCGAAGAGCCCAGTCCCGAGTGTGGCAGCTACGCCACCGACACACCAAGTGGATGCCTCTCCTTTGACCAAGACGACGCCAATGGCAGCAGCAGTACTTGCCACTCCGACTCTGGCCGCCACTGCACCAGCAGCGGCAATTACGCCGACCACACCTCCACCCGCGCCGGCGACCACGGCGGCTCAGGATGCCGCCACCCCCAAGTTGACACAATTGTCGCCCACCCCAACCACGAGAAAGCCGTCAGCTGCTGGCCCGTCGCCAGCGCGCATGGCGTCCCTGGAGCACGCGATCCGCGACCTCGAATCGGCCACTCCTTCTTCTTCCACCCCAGCGGAAGCTACTCCTGCTACTCCTGGCCGCCTCAGTCGTGGCGACCTGGATGATCCATTTGCGGCGCGGCCCAAGGTCGCTATCACCCCGATCACGGGGCTGGAGCGCACCAGTACCCGGCCACACAAGGATCCGGCTTCCACGACCAAACCAGCTGCTGCTGCTGCACCGACGACCTCCACTCCGAAACGCAATGCCTCGACAGCGCTCGCCGGCACGCCCTTATCATCGCGCGTGAATCGTCTGATTGCCGTCAACGGCTGGAAATCGGACCCGACGCTGGACCC
Organism: Blastocladiella britannica; assembly: GCA_025349905.2. Classification (NCBI taxonomy): domain Eukaryota; kingdom Fungi; phylum Blastocladiomycota; class Blastocladiomycetes; order Blastocladiales; family Blastocladiaceae; genus Blastocladiella; species Blastocladiella britannica. The sequence goes on from MU624570.1 coordinate 20,472, forward strand.
TTCGTCCCCCTCGCGTGCCGTCAAGGCCGCCGCGGCCGCCGCCGCCATGTCGTCCCCCGCTGCGTCCCGGCGTAAAGACACGGCCGAAACGCTGGTCCTGGTCCCGTCGTCGTCGTTTGATGGCGACGGGCTGCCCCAGCGGTTGACGGACTTGACTGCGACATCGCGCCGGCTCAGTGGGATGTCGGATCTCGGGGTCGCGAGCGACGCGGACGTGTCGGATTTGCTGGAAATGGGGATTCCCGAGTACATTATGGATCTGGACGGCGATGGGACCGACAACACGACTGGGCGGCTTGGGTCCAGTCAGCAGTCCGCTGCTGCTGAGCGGCAGCGGCGGGTGAGTCTGGGCCGGACCAGTTTCAGCCGTGGCATCTTGGACGGCAATGATTATGCCACGGCAAAAGCAGAAGCAGCCGACTTGATGGCGTCAATGGCGGCCACTCCAGAGGACATGATGGATGTGGGCGATGCGGACGACGAGGATCAGTCGCCATCGCAACTGTCGGGCGTGGATCCCGAGACGGGCAAAATCACCGTGGCATCGATTCTGGCCGCGGCCGGGCTTCATTTTGCGCCCGACGCAGGGACGGTCCCCGACCACGTACTGGCGCTCCCACCGCCGCCCGACTCGCCTTCGCACGGGCGCACGTCCATGGATGCGTCGACGGCCGCGGCCGCAGCAGCCGCGGTCGGATCGGCCAACAGCGCGCTGCTGACGGCGGTGGTCTCGCACTGGCCGCGGCTGCACGTAGTACATGAGATGCTGCGGTGGGGCCTCGAACAGACTTTGGCCATGGCCGCGGCCGCCGCCGACCGCAAATCCGCTGCGGGCGCACACGACCCACTGGCGTTCCGGCCCGTCGCACTGGCCGCCACCTCGATCATGGACCGTGCCGGGTGTCCTGCCGTCATTGGTCAATGGGGTACCGCGCTGGCGCAAATCACGGCGGGGATGCCGGAGGGAATGGTCGCGCGCGATTTTTTACTGGACCGACTGCAAGCCACCGAACTGTATGCGCGGCGGTGCGCGTTGCTGGACTGGGCGTCGGTGTGGTCGAGCGCGGTGGCGGCGGTGCTGGACGACTTGGCAGCCATCAAGGACGGGCTGGTCGAGGACGACGCGAGGTTGAACGATATGCTGGAAATGCTCGGCGGATCGCTGGAGCGCGCGCGGGAGGTCGTGGACCGCGCGGTGGAGCGCGAGCGGCAGATCAAGCTTGCGTACGTCTCTTTCTTTTTATATTTTTTATTGTCGGCACCAACCTCACCACAAAAATGTGTAAACAGAAACGAAGCAACGGACGTCGAACTTCGCCGCCGCATTTCGGCGCTGCAGGCGCAAGTTGCCCAAAAACGGCAACGGCTCGGCGCACTTCACCATGAAGAGTCGCAGCGCACGATCCAGATTGTCGGATTGGAAAAGGAAATAACCGGCCTGTCAATGGACGCGTCGCACTCGGAGGCAGTGATTGCCGATGCGGCCGCGCGCAAAGCCGCAGCGCAAGCGCAGCCGACCGAGGCCGACTACTTGCGGATGCTGCGCACCTCGCACCTGCTGTCGACCATCACGGGCTGGACGGTCCCGAGCCTGCGGCGGTCGTCGACGGTCCCCGGCCATGCGTCGGCCGTCACCGGCTGGGACTTGGAGCTCGAGTACCGTGGGATTTTGCGTGTCGCGGTACAGATTCAGTACCGTGGAGCCGACGAGGACGAAGAGTGGGCGCTGGTGAGCACGCGCGCCGACGCCGCTCGCCCAACCGACGTGCGTATCGCTCGGTCTCCCAATATCCGGCAGTTGCTGCAGAGCATGATTGGCCGCGTCGGAGACTTGGTCGCCGAGCACCGGCGGCATGCGGCGTCCGACGGCGTCACGGTCGGGTTCATGTGGATGGCGGCTCGGTGGGACGCGTTTGCGGCGATCACCGCGCTCGCGATGGACGTCGAAGTGCGCCGGCGCGCGCGCGTGCACGTGGACGAGGACGGCGACAACGACCGGGTCGTGATTGCGACCACGCTGCGGTCTTCTTCTCCTCAAACCCCCACTGCCACTGGAGAACGCCGGTTCTCGGTCGACTTGATCTTGGTCCTGGACCCGTGGACGTGGTGCCCGGGGGACCCGCTCGAGATGCGGCTGCATGTGGCGTACGGCGAGGCGCCGGCCGATCGCATTTTGGCGGCCGTCAACCGTGCTGCGTCCTCTTCCGATTCGACATGGGTTGCGATGGTCGATGCGGCGACCCAGGTGCTCGTGGAGGCTAACCACCAGCACTAGTATTTGAAAAATGATGAGGGACGGTTTTATTTATTGATTATTTTATATATGGACTTGTTGGGACGACTTCATTGCGAGGAACGAGCGGCATGGACGCGTTTTTCGTGTCGGTTGTTGGCTGTGGATCAGGAATGCCATCGACATTGCCCAATGAGGACGACGATGACCCCTCCGCGTCTCCATTCCCCGACAGCACTTCGGAGTCCGCGACAGCAGTGGCGGTGGCATAGACGGACGTTGCCATGCCCAACGCGACCGACTTTTCCATAAACTGGTCGAGCTGAACGCGGCTGGCCCCCGGCCGTCCCGCATGGAACCGGAGGAGTACTTCAAAGCTGGCTTCCAGCACCAGCGCCACATTGGCCAGCAACGCGACCACGCTGACCCCGCGCACCGCCGGAACCGGTTGGTACAGCGTCACGGCGATCGCCAGCAGCCACAGCCCGATTTCGGTCACGGACAGGAACCAGAATGTGCCCGAAACCTTGTACCCGATGTAATTCCCACTGGTATGGTGCTGGGGCCGGAAGGAAGACGGTGTGACTGAGCCAGCGAACGATACTTTGCCCGCTGCTATTGGACGGGAATGTGATGGTGCTCGTACGCCATTGGATGCCCCCTTTGGCTTCGTCCACTTCGTCCACTGTGCCCAGCGGCTGGACCTCCTAGGCGTTCCAGTCTCTTGCACCAATGGTACTGTGGCCGGAGCGGACGACGAGGTGACCGAGTTAGCACCGGACCGAATCCCAATGACGCCGCTCCGCGATGCCATCCACAGCGACCATGCCGACGACAATGCGATCGTGATCGGGAACACGCCCATCAAGTACGCGGCGTACGTGGGCAAGTACGATATCCCGTTTCGGTCTGGGAACGGGATGGGTAATACTTTGATTGCCTGCAGCACGCCGGCGGACGTGGTGACAGCCCCAACAGCCACACAAACGCCCGCGGCACCCCTAACGAACGAGCGTCGCGCGCGCGGATCGCGCATTACAATGATGGCGCACCGCATGGCGTTGGCGGCCACCAGCGCCGGGCCGACCCACATCACGGTGCCGCAAAAGATCATGCGGTACCACATGAACTGCGTGTCGGTCGGAATGCCGTTTATATGAAAGGACCAGTACCAGATCGAGTTGCCCGTGTCGATCAGTAATAGGATCGCTGCTGCCAGTAAGAACCGGCACCGCAGGACCGTGTACTGCATCGCGGACTGGCTGGGGAAGTACGTGGAGGTAGGGAATGCGCGGCGAACCAGGAACCTTGTGTATCCGAGCGTCAGAAGACCAGATACCACGTACAGGCCGATTGTAGGGGCCGATTCAGGATCCATTTCTCATTTAATGTAGGTTGTATCAAAGAATATAGATTCATCATCCACGTCCCAACAAAAAAACGCGATCGTCCGCCAGGAGCCGCAAGTTGGGAGGCGGCGCAACAATGACCCTTCGGAACCCGCGCCGCAGCCGGTAAATCGCGACAGGAATCGCCGGTCCACCACTTCCGTCCGATGCCAGTGGGGCATTCAAAAAGTACTCGACCGCGTCCCGCACCAGTTTCCCAGCCAGGCTGGCCGGAAGCGGGTCCTGGCGCACCGATGGAGTCGTGGTGCGTCGTGAGGCGGCACCGCTCCTACTATCACCATCGTCGTCGTCTTGCTTGTCGGCGGAAGCTGCCGATCCGGAAGTCGGCGACGATGCTCCAGACGTCATGGACATGTAGTCGTCCCAGCAGGGAGCATCGATCCACGGGTCGGACGGAATGTGCAGCAGTTGGCGCAGGACCGCAATTACGTAGGGCGAGTAGTACGCTTGTGCGATCAGCGAGTCCAGCATGCTCACCGTGAACACGTTGCCGGCCAGGAACGAGGGTGATCGGTGGGCTATTATTCAATGATGTCAGTTCGTGCGCGCGATGGGGAAAAGAGAAAGAGAACGTACGGATCGAATCGCTGGTCGCGCTCAAGAACGGCCGCACTTCCTCGTCCTCCTCGGATTCGTCCTCCTCTGGGTCCGAATCTGACTCGGACTGCGGATCGTCTCCACCTCCATTCATCTGGTCACCATCGTCGTCGTCATCGTCCCGGTCCCCAAAATCGTCCTGCACGTCGGCCTGCGTCAAGAACCGCACCGTCTCGTTATGCACAAATTCGACCAGGATGAACGTGTTCCCCCGGCAGACCGACTTGAGGTTAAATACCGTCATGACCGCGTGCGCATCCTCGAGCTTTTCGCCGCCCGAATACGCGGTGCCGAGCTCTCCACCGCCGTTTGGGCCACCGCCACCGACCGGTGCACCTATGAACCCTGCATCGCCGGCCGCCGCTGCCGCCTCGTTGGCCAGCACAATCACGCGCGCGGCCGCCGCGGCGCCGGCGCGTAACAGGTCGTTGACAACCAGCGGCGACCCGGTGACGTGCTGTAACCGGCCGTCGTGGCCGTACGTAGATACTAGAGCGGTCCAGATTTCCATCGGTGGAGGTGACGTCGACAGAATCACCACTGGCAGCACCAGCGCCGATCCGTCCGTGGTCGGTGATAACGCGGACGCGGACGTGGCGGGAACCATCAGCGATTGCAAGATGCAGTGAATGTTGGCTGGGAACGGGCCCAGCGTCGCGGCGCCGCCGGCACAGACCAGCAGGTGGTTGGTGAATGTGCACTCGGCCAGCGACGACCGGGCTGGGGGTGGGGATTTCGGCCCGTGGTGTGCTGGTGACGGAGTCGGTGGTGATGGGAGAGTCGTTGGCGTTGAGTCTGCGGCTGCCATTTGGACAGGTGATGCCGACTGATGGCTTGAAGACATTGGCGGTGGTGACAGCGGCGGTGGCTGGCGCAGTGGCGGTGATACGGGCTCGGCGATCCACGGTGGAGAGCGGGTATCCGGGTGGTGCGAGGCGCTCGTTGTTGGAGGCAACGGAGGAGAAGCCGATCTATTGATAGCGATGTAAGCAATAACCAGCAGAATTGCCATGCAAAATGAGAGAAACACACCGTGATAGCAAGGGAGAAGTTGACGGAATCGGCGGCCGCAACAACGACTGGTGCACTTGATCCTCGTCTTCGTCACCAACATCCTCATCGTCGCTCTCACGATCCCCGTCAGTGCCGTCGTCCTCGCCCGCACCCGAACCGACTCGGTGGCGGCGCCCCTTGGGCAACAGTCCAGCGGCTCCGAGCCACCGTGCAACTCGCCGCCCAGGCGTAAAGCTTTTTCCAGCACCCCCACCATCCACATCAGCCGTCGCCCGTCTCCCAGTCGTATTGATCGGCGCCGCCGGCATGGTATGAAACCGTGCCAGACCGAGCGTATTGGAGCTCCCCGAAGGCTGTCGGCCATGGGTCGGTGTTCGGCGGCGCGTCAACGAAGATGGTGGTGGCGATAGCAGCGGCCGGTGATGGAAGCTGTTGGCGGTGGCGAACGATGTGGACATGGGGTCAATTGACATGTGCCGGACGCGGAGAGGACCAGCACCGCCAGCACTACCGACTGCAGCACTGCTGCCGCCTCCGCGTGGGGTTGGGTACGGAAACGACGGGAAATCGACTGTTGGGACCGCGGGTGACGTGGACAACGTGCTGGGGAGCACTTGCGAGGACGTGTCCAATCGCTGTGGCTGAGGTGGATTTGGTGGTGGCGGATGAGATATGAAGGAAGACGAGGACGGGTGGTGCGGGTGAACAGCGGCCATAGAGGAGTATCCAACAGCCGGCATGGGCAGAGCGAGCGCGCTGCTTTCGCTATTCCGGCGACTATCTCCACCCCCACTCCCACCACCGACAAGGCGGTCGAACGGTGGTGACGACGACATCGATTGCGTCGGTGCAGCCGCCGCAACCACGCGCAGAGCAGACAAGGCCGACGGCGACGCCAGTCCGGAACCCGGCCCCAACGCGATCCGCGGGGTAGCAATAAGCGTTGCGCGTCCCACACCGACCGGAAACGTGGCCGCCACGTCCGCGTGTGCGCGCGACGACGCCAGCACAATCACCGCCTCGCCACCGTCCAGGACGCGGTCCCAGTCGGCCAAGTGCACCTCGAGCGCGTCGCCCGACGCGTACCCTGGCGACCGCAGCATGGCCGCGTCGTGCAGCGCGATCCCAAACACCACCAGCCCGAGGTGCGCGTACCATGCCGCGGCCACATCGCGGAGCCGTAGGCCGCGGGAGGTGGCGTGTGGCGCTGTCACTTGCAGCGACATGGACGCCGAGTGCGCAAAGTCGTCCCAGTACGCGGTATCGATGGCCACGAGTTGCGGTGGTAGTGGTGGTGCCGGGTGGGTGTCGTGCATGGGTCGGTGCAGTGGCAGGGTTCCGTACGTGGCAGTGAGACCTTCACGAGGTGAGCCCCGATGCCGACGTCGCCGACTACACCGCCGGCCGTTCGCATTCCCTCCTCCCCCACCACCGGTATCGCCGCCCTGCTGCGCAATGGTAGTAGCGACCATGTACACGAGCGTCGAGAATCCAGGGCACACCGCGGACCGCGCCAGCATCGCCATTTTGAGCGCGTCGACGCACAGCACCGCGGTCGCAAAGTGTGCGAAATGGCGCACGGTATCGGGCAACAAGCACTGCACGTAGATAGGTGCGGGCGACGCCGACGCGAGCGCCATGGCCCGTAACACGTTCTCGGCGTCGGCCGACCGCGCCGTGCCCGCGGCAAATCCACCCCCCACCGGGTATTTGCGAGCCAACACGAAACACGCGGCTGCGTCCCGGACTCGCGCGCGGTGCACGAGTGCGTCGACCGAGACGGCCGACCCGCGGATCCACTGCACGCGGTGCCGGAACGCGGGTTCACGTAAGATGCGCACCACACGCGGCGGGGGGTCATGAGGCGCCAAAATCACGACCCGGGTGGCCATGACGGCTGCGCCGTGCGTGGGGGCGAGGAACTCGGATAAGAAGTGCCGCAGCGTGAATGGTTCCAGCGCCGCACCGGTGCCGACGACCACCACGTGCCGTTGTCGTGCATCGCGGACCAGCGGCTGCGACCATGGGTTGCGCAGTTTCATAGCCTGCACGACCTGTGCCACGCCGTACGGCACAATCACGATCCCAACCGCAATGATGACGAGAATCAGGACTCGCGGGAACACGCTGTCGGGGACCAGGGCCGCGTCGTACGAGATGGTGACGGCGATGAGCGATGTGAAGAAGCTGTTTACATACTGATTGCGTCAGAATTTGAAGCAAATGGCAATACCAAATAAAAAATAAGGGATACGCAACAAGGCATCGAAAAAGCTCAGGCTATTACCCACGCGCACACTCTCGGACGTGGCATAGTTGAACTCGACAATGTGCAGTAAGCCCGCGCAGGTCATGAGCGAGCAAATGATACCGACCAGCAACGCCGCGAGCCGGATCGCGACGGGCGACGGCCACTCGGTCGCGGCGGCACGGGCCCGACGCACCGCGACCCATCGGCGCACGCTCCGTGGCAGGCCAACGAAACAGCAAAACCATCGCGCCACACGCTTTCCACTGTTGGGAACCGACGACGGTGCAGACCCACCCGCGGCCAGAACCGCGGGTGACCACCACCCGGTGCCGTGCGATTCGAGCAGATCAAGTAACCGTTGCGCCGACCACCACAGGCGCAGGAACCGCACGGGCCAGGTCAGGATCAGGTGTGGTAGCGTGGGCGGGGTGTACACTCCCGCGGGAGGGGAGTCGACCCATGTCCAGGGCCCTCGCAGGAGCAGCACTGGGATCGTCGACAGCATCGTGAGCATGACGCCCGGTCGCAAGAACCGCGAGAACCGTGATTCGGCCGGGTAGCAGTAGACCAACCGTGGCAAGAACAGGGCCAGCAGCGAAGCGGCGAGGGAGAATTCGGCGATCATGAAGGGCACTGGCAGAGGCGGAGCACCGCCAGTACCACCAGTACCACCAGTACCACCAGTACCACCAACACTTTGAGGTGACGGTCCCAGCGGCTCCAAGTGCGTGTACTTTGACGTGACCAAGTAGACGGCGGCCAGGGCGGTCGACAGGCACGCATCGGCGGCCGTGTACAGTGGGCCCCATGCGGTGGTGTCCAGAAGCGTCAGAAACTGCTGCTGCATCGACGGCGGCGGTAAAGGCGGCGGCGGTGGCCGATAAAAGTGCGGGCCGGCCGATGACCGCATGGTGCCGCGCAGCGATCCATTGCCACCATTGATGTTATTATTAATGGACGAGGGCGGCAAAACAAACCCTCGGCGCGACGGGGACGCGGCCGGAGACGTGGTGATACCACTGACGACGCGTGGGCGGTAGGCTGCTGCATTCAGGGACGGCGAGTCGGTGGGCCGCAGAAGGCGCCGGACTGGTGGCGGGTCCTTGTTGTCCATCATTTCGCTGGAATGGAATTGATTGTTTGGATGGCAAGAAGACGGAAATTCTTCTTGGCCTGACTGTCGCGGTGGTGGTACTTCCAGCACTTGGTCCTCGTACTTTTTTTTTTTTTTTTTTTTTTTTTTTTTTTTTTTTTTTTTTTTTTTTTGTTTTTTTTTTGCTTTTCAGGGGACAGGACTGACTCGAAAGGCGCCAGGTTCGATTCTCTCTTGATGCAACAATCAAGAAGACATGAATGGTAACAATAATCCGCTCGCGCTCCCGTTCTTGACCGGCGGCGCTGCAGGGGCACCTCCTCCCCCACCCTCGGGTCAATTTACGTTCCAGGGCCCCGGTCTCTCGGCTGGTTTCGGACTTTTGCCCCCACAGCCCTCGCGCAACGGCCCTTCTAACACTGGCCCTGGTTCTGGTCAATTTTCATTCAACCCACCGCCAGCGACCACCTCAGCGCCGGCGGGGGCCCCCCGCATCTCCTCCTTTGGTTCTGGTACCGGCGGTGGAGGTGCCCGCCGATCGACAACGGCGGCCCCACCACCGGCCCGTCGCAGCCGCATCAGCACCATGGACGAGGACTACGATGATGACGACGACAACAACGAGAACGGTGGTGGCCGTGGAGGTGGTGGGGGTGGCGAGAGCGACTTGCTGGACGATACGGGCATGACCGACGACGACGGGGGCGACGACGACGAGGACCTCGAGAGCGCACTGAGCAGCATTATTCACGGCGCCAAGAAACCCACAGGAGGCAAGGGCAAGTCCCCGGGCACGACCATGCCACCGCCCTCGACTGCAGGAGCAGCAGCAACCACGACAACGGCTCCGTCCACGGCCTCGTCGTCGCCGTTCATGCGCACGCCAATCCCGTACGTGCCGCTGAAAAACACCAAGAAGCGGCCCAACAAGGGCATTGGATCGGGCCGGTCCAAGAAAAAGATCGCCAACCGCAATGCGCCCGTGGCCGCGCCCGAGGGAGCGGCCGCGTACGACTATGGCGCGGGCGGTGCGGGAGGCGTGGGTGGAGGCAAAGACCACGAGGACTCGGACGACGAGGACGCACCGGTCGAGGAGCACGTGGTGCTGCGGTTCCCGACCACCGTCGACCGCGAGCCGTGGTTTGCCGAGCTGCGAGGTAAAGTGGATCGGCGCGAGGAGATTGACGAGCTCAAGATTGACTTTACTGGTACTACTTGTACCCTTTTTATTGACTGGTACTGGCATTGACAAAATGAATGATTAGACGACCGCAACGGCGCCTTAACCTACAAGTCCACCAACTTGCGCGTGCGCCTGGTCGATCTGCCCACGGTGCTGGAAACCTACAAGACGTTTGACGACAAGCAGTTTTACAAGACGGGCACGCTCTCGCAAATGATGCTGGTCGATGCGTTTCCACCGCGTCCACCGGTCCCACCGCCAGAACAAGGCGGATCTGCAGCTGCAGCTGCCGCCGCCGCGTCGGCCGCTGCGTCCTCTGCCTCAGGTGGAGCGTCGTTGTCCTCGACGGCTGGCGACCCGTTCTTCCCGCCCGAAATGTACACCAAGTGGCCCGACGGTGTCTCGGCCCCGCTGCGTCGCGCGCGCAAGTTACGGTTCCGGCACCGCCGCACCAACCCTGACGCGCAGCGTTGCGACGACATTGTTGAGCGCCTGTTATTTGCCGATCTCAACAGCGAAGAGTCGTTGGCCGAGATATGCGATGTGCGGGTCGGCCACAACACGGTGATCCCGAAATGGACGGGCACGCAAGGGTCGGTGGAGATGGCCATGGTGGCGATTCACATGGACCCGGCGGTGGAAAAGGGGGCCGGTAAACCCGGTCAGACGACGATCGTGCCCGTCAACACGCGGCCGCGGTTTCCGACGGTGCCGATGGTCGAGGCCGAGGTGGAAATGATTGGAATCGACGGCGTGCGCATGTCGATGGAGCAGCGCGCGAATTACCGCCGCAATAAGGCCAAGGCGCTCGGGTTGGCGCTTCCGGACGACCATCTTGCCGGAGGCGGTGCGTCGTCGTCGTCGCCGGCGGTGGCGGCTGCCAATGCGTCGACCACGGCGTCGTCCACGGGCGGATCTGCCATTCCAGGCAGGGATACGCATGGAATCGCGGCGGCGTCGGCGTCGGCGCTGTTGATGCCGCACTTGGCCGGACCGACCCGTCTGGGCCCGTCGCCGGCGGGCATGGGATCCACGGGCTCGTTGGCGTCGTCTGCTTCCGCTCCGAACCCGTTTGGATCGGCTGGCGTGGGTCCCATGGGCGTGCCGCTCCCATTTGCGCCGCCGCCGCCACCACAACTCCAGATGTTTGCGGCACCCGCTCCCACATCGTCGTCACCATCTTTGGGAGCACCAGCACCGCCGGCGCTGACCAGCACTCCCACCGATCCGAACGCGTTGGCGATGCTGCAGGTGGACGTGGAGGACCACGAAGGCGGTGGCGACGATGCCATGCTCATTGACGATGACGAGGACGACGATAACGACTCGCGCAGTACCGCCACCACGCCCATCGTCAGTGGCGCACCGTCGTCAACGTTGGTTAGCGGATCCACCGCGGCCGCCGGCGTGTCCACGCCCGGTGGTGTAGGAAACGCGTACGGGTCGGTGGCGTCGTCGCGGCCGCCGTCGGTGGTCATGGAGGACAGCGACGACGACGATAATATCTCGCAGCGGCCGGGGTCGGCGGCTTCGGTGCACCGGGCGACGGCAGCGGCGGCCGCAGCGGCCGCCAACTCCGCACTGTCGCTGCTGGACGACGACGATGCCAGCGAACTTGCGTCGGCCGCCGGCGCGGCTGTATCAAGTCGCGGTGGCCGCAGCCGTAATGGCGCGCACTCGGACACGTCCGGGTCATCCTCTTCGTCGTCGGGCTCGTCGTCTTCAGGCGAGGATGATGAAGAAGAGGATGATGAAGATGACGACGGCGAGCAGGCCAGCGAGACAGGTACGGCCGCCGGTACCACGACAGCCGGCCCCGATGCGACTGCCGCAGCCGAGAGCCGGTCGCAGGCCGCGTTTGCGTTACGTGACGCAATCGCCGATCTCAGCGCCAAGCTAGTCGCAGCCGAGACCCGCGCGGCCCAGGCGGCCATGAATGCGGTGCTGCATGCGCGGTTCATGGCCCAGGTGGACGAGCTGCGGTCCACCGTGCAGGCTAAAGAGGCCGAGCTAGCGGCGTTGATGGCGGAGGGTCGGATGGGCAGCGACGATGATGAGGAGGATGATGACGACGATGACGATGACGAGGAGGTGGACGATACCGCAACGATGATGACTGACGCCGGGACCGATTACGGCGACGCTAGCAGCATGGGCGGCGTTACGGGTACGGCTCTTGGTGACAATGAAGAGGAGGAGGAGGAAGAAGAGGAGGAAGAAGAGGAGGACGATACTGCGACCATGATGACGGACGGCGGGACCGAATCCATGATGGGGGACACGGCCAGCATGTTTACCGACACCTTCTCGCAGTACTGACGGACGGAAAAAATATATTTATTGTGTGTGCTTGTGCATGCGTGAGATGATCAGACCGCAGCGACTTGGGATGTGCCTCCATTGATCGACGGCCCTGTCGTCGGCGGCGGCGGTGACCGCGACGATGAAGCTACAGCCTTGGCCCGCCGTAGAAGCCGCTTGGGATCGAACGTGCCGTCGTCCTCGCGCGACCCGAGCTCGTCCCCATCGCTAGTACTGGCTGCATCGGTGCGATCACGAGCCGAATCCACTTTCCGCAGTCCCCAGCGGCTCGCGGGTGTCAGTGCTGCCGGATTGTCCTGTGCTTTGGTGGATGGTGCCTTAGCACCATTCGTTGCAGCTGCAGCGCGTAGCCCTCGCCGAGCCGAGTCGAGCATGGCCCGCTCGCGCTCGAGATCTGCCGCGTCGCTATCGCTGCTACTACAGCTATTGCTGCTTTCGGCAGTCCCATTTCGGGACCGATCAGCGGCATTGGACGATGCTCCAGGGGTCTTGGGCGTGTGCATGGCCGCAAACCGCGCGGCCATGGCCTGTCGCAACGCCTCGGCCGGGCTCAGACTGGCAGCTGGCGCCGCAGGCTTTTCGGGCCGCGATCCCGCTCCCACGCGCCGCAGCCGCACGCTCTTCATTTCGGCCATCATGCCGCCCATATCGATTCCTCCTCCAGTACTGCCAGACGCGGAACCGGTGTCGGTGGCGGCAGATGAGCGAAGCTTGACTGACTTCATTTCCGCTAACAAGTTGCCCATGTTCATGGGCGCTGCTGCATCGCCGTCGTTCGGAGAAGCAGGCGACTTGCGCGAAATCACCAGCGGCGCGGCGCCCATTTGCATCATGGGCGGCGGAGGCGGGGGCGGTGGGGGTGGGGGGCCGCCCACGCCTTTGCGCATGATGGTCGGAGGCGGCGGGGGTGGAGGCGGCGGTGGAGGAGGACCACCACGGGCAACAGGAGGCGGTGGAGATGCAGCAGCACGCGTGAGTACCGCCTGGTACTCGAGCCGGAGGGCCTCAAACTCGCGCTGCAGCTGCTCGAGCGCTTGCTTGGTGCGCGCGTGCTCCTCTTCGCTCTTGCTATCGTCCTTGGCGTCAACATCAGTGACGTTGGCATCACCGTCACCGGACGCCATTTTGATGTCGCCGTCCGTGACGAAATCCAAAGGAGCGTCCATGGCCGGCGACACGGACCGTGACGCAAACCGCGACGGCGGCAAAGCCGGCAAGCTCCATAAATCCACGTCCCAGTGGTCCCGGACCCTTGGTGCATGTGGCGGCGGCGGCGGCGACGACCGTGATGGCGACGGGTCCCGCGGCCGCATGTGCCGCCTTCCCCTGCTGCGTCCGCGGCGTTCCCACACTGGATCATCATCGTCGTCGTCGTCCATGGTTCTTGACCGGCCGCGATTCTCTTCGGTGCCGTGCTGCGGTTCAGCGGCCACCGCTACCCCCCGCCCGATCCGACCGGCGCCGGCCCGGATCACCACCCCCCAGTCAGCGTCGCCCACGATCCACGGCGCCGCCGCCAGTCCGACCGCAGATGTCGCTCCATAGGATCCCGGACCAGTCCACGGTCCGGTTGCTGCTGCTGCTGCTGCTGCGGCCATGGGCGATGCGACCAGGGTCAGTTCCGGTGCTGCGCTAGTGTTGGTCACCGGATCCGTCATCGAAAGTGCCGCGGCGGCCTGGGCAGCGAGTCGGTCGGCAAACAACGAGTCGTTGCGTGCGATCACCGCGCGCTTGCGAGCTCGGCGCGGGTTGGCGGTCGTCGTTCGGTTCTTTTTATCGACATTCTCAGTGTGGTCCAGGCAAATGTGGAATATACGCGAAAGTTAGTACCGTAACCACGGGTGGGGTCACCGCTGCTGACCCAGGGGGTTCTTGTGGGATCAGGGCAGCCCAGAGCGCTGCGAGTGGGGCCAGGAGCGTAGTCAATAGCGACGGACGGGGTCGTTGGTGCTTGAGCGGATCGGTTGAAGATGGCGCAGTCGCGGCCGCTAGAGAGCGAGTGCGAGGCATGCTTTTCGTTTCCAATTCTTGTCGGAAACGGTCGAGGCCGAGGAGGGTGGATTGATCGATCGATTTGAGAGTATTATGGTTGGCCGAAATGGGAAATCAAGAGACAATATCCATATTTCATTCACATCAAAAAGCATCATTCACACAGTCGCTCCCGTCGACACCGCCGCTGCCACCGCTCTCGTTTCGGTGGCCGACGGTTTCTTGATCTTGGCCGTGAGCTCAAGGTGTTCGATTGCCAACTTGTCAACGAGCACCAAGTTGATCGCCACCGCGAACTGGTCGAGCTCCAGCATGCGCGCCAGCTGGTAGACGGCCTGCCAGCTCAGAAAATCGAAATCCGACAGAACACAGCGGTGCTTGGCGAGAAATGCGTTGGTTTGCGCGGGAAGCGGGTTCCCCGGCAGCCACCCGCAGTATATATGCACGAGCGCAAGTAAAAACGCCGGCAGGCTCCAGTCGGCGAACCTGATCGGCTCGTTGGCCTGCAGTGCCGTCGTCTCAATAAATACCGAGTGGGTCTTGGTGAGCAAAGTGTAAAAAAACGGCGACGCGCGCACGAGAAGCATCTTGGACGCGCAAATCGGTGCTGTTGAGTTCCCAATGAGGAACGAGCAGTCTCCGAGCTCTGGATCGTCGAGAAAGTCGAGAAACCCGAGCGCGCTCGTCATGAGTCGTTCGGGCGCTTCAGCAACAACTTCGATGCCAGTTCCATCGAAAACTCGACCTTCATTTTGAGTTGGTGTTGAAACCAGGTGAGGCCAAGTGGGGCCTTGATGGAGGCACCCAATACACCGTGACGAAGAGACCTCAAGTCGATGGTATGCTTGCTGATCGCGCTCGTATGGCTTGAGGTGATAGTAACATGGCACCGTCGAGGGCAGTTGTCCAGCGTGGTGCCCAAGAGGATTCCAATTTGCGTTTCATTCGGAGCCCACGTCCGGTCCGGGCATAAAATCGCGTCGAAATGAATCGAATAATACGGGCGCTTCGCCGAGGTATCAGACGTAAATAACGGGATCGGCGCGGACGGTGTGTGCCACGATATCGCATCGACTTGCGCGACGTCGTTGTAAAACGTGTGCCCGTTCGCCTCAGTTTTCCAAATGCTGAGCCGGCCGACACTCATATTAAACTGTTCGTGCAATGTGAGCGACCGAGTACTGGCGTCGTGAGCTTGTGCGAGGTATGCCTTGCTTATCAGAAGTTCGTCATATCTTCAAGAGAGAAAAACCTAGAGGGAATGGGCCAATGTGCACACTCGACGAGCGCTTGCCGAGGACAGAATTTCGACACCTCCCATTTTTTTTTTTGCACACCATCGAGATGATATCTTAAAGGCCCACGCCGCAGGTATGAGATGTATGTAAAAGATGTGCAGAAATGCATTGACTCAAACTCATACTTCCTCCGCTGCCGCAGCCACTGTCTCGGCCGCCGCCGGGCTCTTGATCTTGGCCATGAGTTCGTGGTGCTCGTTTGCCAGCTTTTTGGCCAGCACCAGGTTGATCGCCACCGCAAACTGGTCTAACTCCAACATGCGCCCCAGCTGGTACACGGGTTGCCAGCGCACAAAATCGAATTCCAAGGGATCGCAACAGTGCTTGTTGAGGTATGCTTCCGCCCGAGCAGGCAGGTTGGAGCCGGGTAACCAGCCGGAATAAATGTGTACCAATACAAGTAAAAACGCCGACAACGCCCAGTCGGGGAACTTGATGGGTTCGTTGGCGTGTAGTGCGCTGGTTTCGACAAAGCCCGTGTTGGATTTGGAGAGGAGAGCGAAAAAGAACGGAGATGCGCGTGCCAGCAGCAATTTCGACGCGTAAATGGGGTCGGTCGCATCGCAAATGAGGAAGGCGCAATCTCCCAGCGCTTGGATGTCGAGATAATCGAGAAACCCAGGCGCGTTAGGAGCGACGACTCGTGACCGTGGTACAGCGACGGCATTTGGTGCCAGCAGGTCCGTGGAAAACTCGACCTTCAGCTGCAAGTTGTGCTGCAGCCAGGCGCTACCAAGAACCAGCTTCACAGACGCGCCCAACACGTCGCCACGGAGAGAAGAGAGGTCGATCGAGTGTTTGCTCGTGGTGGTTGTATGGGTCGAGGTGAGGGTAATACCACACCGCTGAGGGGACTCGGCTGAATAGAGGACATGGGAATTCCCTGATCGTATTGGCCGTTCGCCCATGCGCCGCCCGAGCCCAAGATAGACCCAAATCGAATGGAATAGTTTGGGCCATGCGCCCAGAAACCGTCTCCAAGTCCCGATCCGCCATACACACAGATTAATTGCAATTGCATTCATTTCATGTGTCGAGCTCTCCACCTGATCAACGTATCAAACGACAGCTCCGTCGCCACCATCACGTTGAGCAAGAAATTGAGCCACACCCCCTGCACCACGGGCAACTGCGCCTCCACCGTCAAGGTGACAATGAGATTGAGCACATAGCAAAACACCAGGAATGTCGACAGCACCGCAAACGAAAAGCTCACTTGCCTTTCCAGCGAGTGGAGGTCAGGATCCAAGTTCAACGAGGCGCGCCGGCTGGCGGCTGCCGCTGCGGGCGACGTAGAAGGTGATTTGGGAATACTCGTGGCTCGCGACATGGAGGATCCTTTGGCCAGCAATGGCCACGTCGACAGTTTCGGCGATGTTGCCAGCGGCGAGTCGGGCATACCGCCAGTCTGTGGCGAACGTGGCGACTGCTGTGGGTCAGTGCCGCCGCCAACCGACCGTTCGAGCGAGTAGCTGGTGGACAGTGCAGACGAGTGCTTGGAAGACCCCTGTAGCTGCGACGGTTCGCGGAACGCAACGTACACGCTCCACGTCGAGACGCCAGCGATGGCCAGGATCACCACCGCAAACTGGAACGAGATCCACAGCGGCGTGATTCGTCTATTTCCCAATACATGAGTATTTAACGTGCGGCAATATCCTGGATATAGAATAGCATACAGCTGGATCCAGTCGGTAACGGACGCGTTGCGTTGGATCATTTCGACCACTCCCAGCAAGTACACGATCTTGTGCTCCACCAGCAGCACTGCCAATGGAACGCACATTCCCACCATCATTTTCCTTCGCAGCAATGGCGCCATGGCCAGCACAATGATCAAGCATCGGAGAAAGATGGCCAGCATGATGAGAAACGTGACAGTGTGGAGCACCATGATCTCCATGACGCGGTACACGATAAAGTTGGCGGTTCCACTTGCTCGGTAATGAACGAGCATTGCCAATTTGTTGGCACCATCGACCAGCAGCAGGATCGTGGACAGGATCAAGGACCAGTCGCGCGGATTGGCTCGGCGGGCTCGTTTGGGTGGTTCGGCTGACTCCCTCCTTCGTTTCCAGGTGGACACCTGGATGAGCTTGGATCGCAGATTTGGGTTGGCGTTGAAGATCCCACGGCACAGCGATATGAGCGAAAAGGCAGCCAAGATTCCCGTGGCAGTCATGGAATTGGTGACCAAGGTTTCGCTGATGGCGGTATCAGGGTCGTTGGTTGCCATGATTTATTATTTTACAAAATTATATCGTTCCCAAAACTGGGAATATCATCACGATCCAACCAAATATAAGTGAATTTATTGACACCACACCTTGACGGTCCGATCCTTACTCGCGCTGGCCGCCTTTTGGCCGTGCGGCGCCCAGTCCACCGCATACACCTCGTCGGCGTGTCCGGGCAACTCGGCCTTCATCTTGCGCGACCGCATGTCCCAAACCTTACACGTCGAGTCCTTGGAGCAGCTCAGCACCAGCCGCTCGTCGGCCGAAAACACCACCCCATAGACGGCGCTGACGTGCCCACGCAGCGAAAACAAGAACGTGCCCGTGATCCCGTCCCAGACTTTGACCGACTTGTCAAACGACGCCGATGCGATACGCGCGCCCGAGGCCGAAAAGCACACGGCATTGACGAGCGCCTGGTGGCCGGTCATGCGCGCCACGGGCTGCTTGGCCGACGCGGGCGTCCACAGGTACATGGTAAAGTCGTCGGAACCCGAGACCAGCCGCTCGGCGCCATGGTGGGTAGCCGTCAAGCGGGCCTTGGCCGCCAAGTGGATCGCACGGGCCACTGCAGTACTACCAGCAGCTGCATCACCAGAAGCTGATGCCGATGATCGGGCCGCCACCACCGACTCGGGATCGGTGCCCGTGTGGTCCCAGATGCCCGTACGCAGCACCGCCTCGGTCGAGAGCGCCATGGTATTGACCCAGTGTCCGTGGCCCGCCAACGATCGCACCAGTTTCCCGTCGGCGGCGTCCCACACTTTAATGGTGCAGTCGCGCGACGCCGTGTACAGCAAGTTCTCGGCGCCCCACTTGACCGCCGTCACGGATTTCGTGTGCTGGGTGACCGCAAACTCGAGCCGCTTGGTGGGCACGTGCCACACACGGACCGTAGTGTCGCGCGACCCGGACGCCAGACGCACGCACCCGGCCGCCGCCGACCGGTCCGCCGAAAGAGGTTCCCATGCGAGGGCCGTGACGGCATCGCGGTGGCCCTTGAGCGTCGCCACGGGCGCAATGGTGCCGCCGTTCCGGGATCCGGGGGCGTTCGCGGCCCACACGCACACCAGTCCGTCCATCCCACCGGACGCGACCCATTTCCCGTCGGGCGACCACGCGACCGCCAGCACCCACCCCGTGTGTGCCTTCCACGTCGCCTTGGGCGTGCCCGTAGCCAAGTCCCACAGCCGCACCGTATGGTCGCCCGACCCCGTGGCGAGCGAGTCTCCGCGCGGGCCGAAATGCGCCGACAGAACCGCGTCCGTGTGCCCCGCCATGGTAGCGCCACAACGAGTGAGTGCGCGCACGCGGAAGAGCGCCTGCGGGGTGTAAGTGATGGTGAGCTGCGATTCGGCGGACAGGTTGGCAATGTCGGCGGCGATCGACGACACGATTTCCACGGGGCCAACAAAGAACGAGTACGGTAACGGCTCATCCTCGGGCTGCGACAGTAGCGTGTTGAGCAGCAGCGTCAGGTCGGCGGCGGTGGTGGCAGACGACAGCGACAGAGGGGGGCCCGTGGGCGTGTCGCTGTCGGTGGGCTTGAGCAGGACCACAATCTGCGACGGCGGGGCCGGGGGAGCGGGCTTGTTGGATCTTCTGGGTGGCATTTTTTAATATGGTTTCTCGGTATTGGTGGTAAGGTATGCGAGTTGAGTTAATTTTCTGAAGAAAAAAAAAAATTTCCGCGTCGCAGCCCTTTGATCACCCCACCCGTTGCCACTGTCAAATGTCAAAATCAATTTTTCCCAATGACCCGAACAAAGCCAAGTCTCCTCAACAAAAACCAAAAGAAAATACAAAAACCGCATCTGCACATTGCCGAGATCTTCGATGTCCTGCTGCCGAGAGCTGCCGAGCATGCCCGGCACTGCTGAATGTTGTCCTTTGCCACGACGTGCCACTTCGAAGAGGAGGTCATTTGCGCCGTCCTTCGCCATTTTGGCGTCGATCCGCTGGCATGGGTGTGGGATCGGATCGCCGATGCGCCCATGTCGGTGAAGGAAGAGTTTGACATTGCCGATCCGTCCCAGGCTGATGTGCGACAGTCACAGGCGGCGATGGCGTTCTGGCTCAAGGTCCAATCGGCACGCGGGATCAAGACAATCAAGGATGCCGAACGGTCGCTTCGCCAGTGCTACGTGGAATACCAGCCAAGCGACGGCCACGACCACTACGAGGCGTTCTACACTGACGTAATTGAGGCTCCTGACGACGATATGGGAGATCTTGGGCCATGGGACGACGACGACTACGACGACGATTACTTTGACGAGCATCTCGGTTACCACGACCATGCCGGCGATTTCACAAGCGACATGTACGATTAGTATGTAGCTCAGTTTTTTTTTTTAATCAATTCCCTTTTCCCAAACCATTTCATGAATTTTCAAATTCTGAATGCACCCGATGGAATGGACTATCCGCGAACAATTGAGACACAGGAGCAAGTCTCTCTCAGCACAGTGTAAAAAATGAATATGGAAACCCTGCACTTGTATATCGCCGAGATCCTCGACACTTTGTTGTCAAGCGCCGTCGAGTCCGCCACCACCCCGGACGCTGGGATGGCGCTGATGAACGTGGTCCCTCGAGATGACGCGCCGTCTCTCTTACCTACCGTTTTCCGAAACGAAACAATCGCGCCTGACCCCGGCCACGCCGCCCGACTCGGCCAGCTCGATCTGATCAAGCTGTACCCGCGCTATCGCCTACTTAAGAATGCTCGACGCATGCTCACCGAGGCCAGCGCCGGCGGCCACACGATGATTTTTGACTGGATTTGGGCCAACCTGCGCGATGGCAACAACAAAATCAACTCGTCCAGTTTCGTTGAAGAGTACCTTCAAGCCGCCTCGGCGCATGCGCAGCACGCGGTGCCCGCTTGGTGGTTGTCCAAGTTCAACAAGGAAGAGACGGAAGGCGCCGAGCGGTTCAAGTTCATGATCGTCCGCATTGCTGCCGCTGACCAGTTTGTCCTGGAAGCGACCCGGCGCGCTAATTGGACCACAATCGACTGGTGGCTCACGCACGTTTACGCTCAGTACCCTGAGGGACGGTGCAAGTTCCTGGCCGACCGCCCACTCAAAGACTGTCTTGCTGCTGCTGCAGCGATTCCCGCAACCGATACGAGTGATCCGATCGCTGCTCTCGATTGGTGGTGGTCGCGTACCCCAACGGAATTGCAAAAGAGTCTGATCGGATATTCTCTCGAGCCAGTCGTCAAGGCTGGCGCTGCTGCTGGTCATATTCCAACACTCGAATGGGTGATGGCGCGTTGTACCGACCGCACTCTCGCCGCAAAATCATCCTCATCGTCATCCACCACCTGGAGTCGCCGCACCAAGGCAACTCGGACGTATTCAAAACCGAAACCGGTGGAGATGGCTTTTGATCACACTGCGTTCAGTGAAGCAGTCCAGCACGGCCAGTTAGCGGTGCTCCAGTGGTGGCGCGCCCACGTCTTTGTTCGGGAGCTTCCTGACTGGTGCACAGCCCACTTCAAAACCGCCATGGTCCATGGGCACGTCGCTATTCTTGATTGGGGTTACGAGCTCTGCTCTGACACGGATGCGCACAAAACAGCGTTCACCAAGGTCACTACCAATAGCCAGGTGATCTTTGAAGCCAGTACCAATGGTCGTTTGGCGGTGCTAGAATGGATGTGGGACGAGGCCCCGCTCATGCAATCTCTGGCATAGCACATGGATTCAGTGAGACTCTGCGGCCGGAAAAATCTCGACTCGGTCTCTGAAATGGGTCATGTGAATGTTCTATGGTTTTGGTTCATGTGTCGCGACAGCAACTGGGTTACGAACTCGTATTCCGACAAGGCCGTTACCAACGCATCAGCGAATGGACATGTCAGCGTGCTTGAATTTTGGTGGCAGAAGCATCAGGCGATGGGACTTCCTTTCTTGTACAATGCAGGCGCTTTGGACTCAGCATCATCAAACTGTCATTTTGCAGTTCTAGAATGGTTTTGGCAGCGCCATATTATTGACGGCATCGCGCTTTATTGTACGCAAAAGATCGTCGAGTCCGCGGCCAGAACTGGTTGCTGTGAAATAGTCGAGTGGTGGCACAACAAGTGTCAAGTTCTCAACAAACCGAAATTCTTCAACTGCATCTTCCAGAACGCCGTCCGAGGAGGCCGTGCCGACATTATGGACATTTTGTGGGACCACAGTCCATCCGAAGAGCACCGGCCCCAGCTCAAGCTCAGCGATCTTTGTTGCATGCCAGCGTCAGCTCAACTGGCAATGTTTGATTGGTGGGCCGAACGAATGCTTTCGCAGATTCAGTGCCAGCGGTCGGCCGACAAAATTTTTGATGGATACAGAGGATTTCTGTTGCAGATTCTCAAAAATGCGACTTGGCGCAATGATATTGCACTGTTGGACGCATGGATGACTGTCGCACATTCCGAACCGCGGCTCCAGCACCCAGACCTCTTTCGCGACGGCATCACGATCGCGTCCAACAATGGAATGTACCATGTGCTTTGGTTGTGGCTTCGGGCGAGCATGGATTTTGGCTATACAATCCCACAACTCCACGTCAGCACTGGTGCTGGCACCGCCTTGAACGCTGAGGATCCCCGCGCTTTACAGCTGTGGTGGTACATGTACGAGTTGCACGGGACGCCGTTTCGTGTGGACGAGAACGAAATTCGAGCCGCGATCCGCGACCATCGCGTCGATTCGTTGACGTGGCTTTGGAGTCGCATCTCTCAAGCGCCCACCTCCGTGCAAGACGCGTTTTTCGCTGCCAATCCTTTCTTGAGCGAGCTGGAACGGTCCCAGGCGGTGATGGCGTTCTGGTTCAAAGTTCAATTGGGACAAGGGATCGAGACGTTCGAGGACGCCCGGGTCGCGGATCGCCAGTGCTTGTGGAGTATCAGTCGGCGTTCGAACACTACGAGGTCCATACCACGGGGATCGTTGCTCCACATTCCCGCGGAACTCGCAGAGCCAAACTGATCAATACCGACTGGATCCATGGGTACGGGTACCATCACTATGGTCATGGGTACCATCACTATGGTCATGGGTACCATCACTACGGCCATGGTTATGACGACGACGATGACGACGACGATGACTACTACGACGACTCACGTTGGTTTCCAAGCGACATGTCGTAGTTGTGGTGGTTTTTGATGTTGGGTTTTTTCGCCCAGAGATTTGATTTTTTTTTTCTTTCGTTTTGTTTGTCCTCGTACCCGACAATATCAAATAACTCTTGAATAATAATAATAATAATAAATGTCCACCGGCGAGACTGCGTTCCTGTCCCACTTCCTGGCCCAGCTGGCCCAGCTGCCCGTGGAGTACCCGGACCACTACCTTCCGACCAAGCAGGCGACGGCGCCCGCGAACCTGGCCAAGCCGCTGGTCTTTATCCCGCCGCCGCCCCCGTCCGCTTTGGAAGGCGCTGATGCTCCTGCCCACGAAGAAGCCGAAGAGGAAGACGATCAGCAGCTGCCGGCGATCTCGGTCACCTTCAAGCAGCTCAAGCCGGCCAAGTCGGCCAAGTCCGCGACGCCCGTGCCCCCCACTACTACGCGAGTGCGGGACCTGAAGCTGGCGGCTCTGGCGGCCCTGGGGTACGAAAACGTGACGACTGTCAATGCGAAACTGCTGGTGAAGGGCAAAGCGCTGGCCGACGACGCCAAGACCCTGGCCGAGTACGGCGTGGTGGCCGAGGGGGCGGTCGTGCACGTGATGGTGACTGCCAAGACTCCCGAGGAAATTGCCGCCGCCGCCTCTGCTCCTTCAGCTCCCGCCTCAAGTCTGCCGGGAGCTCGCTCCACCGCTAGCACTGCTGCCCCTGCCTCTCCGGCCATTTCCACCGCCACCGACGACTCGCCGATCGAGTCGGTGCAAGGGATCGGCAAGCTGGCGAAAGACGCGGCGTTCTGGGCCGACGTGCGCGCAGTCGTCGACCGGTACACGGTGGAGGTGCACGGGCTGGCGGGTGGGGATGCCGTGGCGGTGCTGGCGGCGATGCGGCGCGCGGTGGAGAAGGAGGCCGACTCTCGGTCGTCCAAGTGAAGTGAAATTTATTGTTAAAGGTGACAATATAAACGGGTTGGGTTTTTTTGTTTTTTTTGGGGGGGGGGGAGTACAGAGTATACAGGAAGGGGTACAGTTTACTACGACCGAAGGTCCGTGGCCGAGCGCATCTGTTTTTGTGGTGGTAGTGAGCTAAGGAGACAACACCGTATAAAATGAATGAGGTACCTTGCGAACAGTCTTGGCAATCGACCGCGCGACCGACTTGGTGAACGACCGCGACCCGACCTCGCTTGCCGTCTCGCCTGTCGTCGACGGCGCAACCGTGGATGCCGCGACCAACGTGGACGACGGCGGCAATGTGTGGGTGGTGGTGCCGTGCGGAACGCCCCGAGATTGCTGCTGTTGTTGCCGCTCTAATGTGGCCGTTCGCCCTCGTTGCTGCTGCTGCTGCTGTTGCCCGTCGTATCCGGGCACCGACGGTCGGCGACCACCAGAACTGCTGGGAAACACCACTGACGTATCGGCCGAGTCAACGGGTGCGCCAGCACCTCCATACCACTCGTTCGGCAGCGGCGCGCGCGACGACGATCGACCCGCGATCCCCATCTGGCGTGTGTACGACCCACCCCGCTGCTGCGATGCCGCCGTCCGTGCTGCCGCTGCCGATGAAGATGACGTGTACGTCACGGCGCCTGGCTGCGGGATCCGCGGATCGCGAGCAGCAACACTTGAAGACGAGCCGGTGTACCGAGCTGCCGATGCCGATGACGACGACGGCTGTTGCGAGTCGTGACGCCGCTGTTGCTGACGCGCCCGGTCCTGCTGCTGCTGCTGCTGCTGCTGGTTAGCGTACTCGTCGTCGTACTCGTACTCGTCGTACGTCCCGTCCGAGTAACTGTACTCGTCGTCGTCGTACTCGCTACTCGACCGTTGTTGCTGCTGCTGCTGCTGCTGGTAGTGCTGCTGCTGGCGCGGCGCCGACTGCGCGCGCATATGCGCCGCGGACGCCGCAGATGGAAGTCCAGGAGCGCTACCGCGGTCCAGTGCTCCCGTACTCGGCCGACGCCGTTGCTGCATAGCCATTTCCTGGCCGGCGGCAGGGGCCACGTCACCCGCAACGGGGCCGCCTCCCCGCGACGACGAGCCCGACGACGTGTGGTACCGCATGGCGCTTTGCAATGGCAGCGGCACTGACGTTGAAGACATCGGTGGTGGGGGTGCCGAAACCGGCGCTTGGTAGACCGCGCCGTCGTCGCTGGTCCACGACATGGTTGCGGCGGCCCGGCGGTCGTGCGGCGCGCGTGACGGCTGTTGCTGTTGCTGCTGCTGGTGGGCGGTGGCCGGGGTCACGGTGGCAGTGGACCCACCATACCGGGCACTGGACGAAGCAAGGCCCGCCGGATGCTGCTGCTGCTGCTGGTGCTGCGATGAATGGTGGTGGTGGTGATGTTGATGGAACGGCGGTTGCTGCTGCTGCTGCTCGGTCGTCATCTCGTCCACCATGCGCAGCGCGCCTGCCATATTGGCCGCGGCCTGGCTGCTAGCCGGCGCGCCACTGCCAGCATGTTGGTGATGGTGGTGGTGGTGCTGCTGCGGGTGGTGGTACGAGTGGTGGAAGTGCGCCGACGTCGCCGACCCCGGCGGCGCGTCCATTATCGGCGCATCAAGCACCGATGCCGTGGACACGGGCGGTAAAGGCGCCATTCCACGAATCATCGACGAGTTACTCGCCACCGATGCGCCCATGACCCCCGACGCCGCCAAGCTCTGGATCGTGTGTGCCTGCATGGCCAGCGTCGCCGACTGCTGCTGGGTGACGGTTTCGTGGTTGACTTTGAGCCAGTTGAGCTGCGACTCGAGCATGCGCGCGGCCGAGTCCTTCTGGTCCAGCTCGCGCAACAGTCGCACGTTCTGTTCACGTGCACTGCGCGCGGTGGTGTCGAGGACGCGCGCGCGGGCGCCGATCGCGTCTAGTGTCGAAAGCACCACGCCCGCCGGCGCTGCCGCTTCTTCCTCTTCCTCCGCGGCCGCTACTGCCGCTGTCTCAGTAGCATCGCCAGCGGCGGTGGTGGTGGTGACGGATGCGCCCATAGACCTTGCAACGCTGCGCGCGCGCGCCACCACCCCGGCCCATTCGCGCCGGGCGTCCGCGACCGCGGCCACACGCGCCACGTCCGCATGGTGGGTAGCGCGGGCCGCGGCCGCGGTGGCCGCCGCCGCTTCGGCCTGCCAGCGGATAGCAGCGGCGCGGTCGCGGTCGGCGGCCATAGCGTCTAAAAGCCGGCGCCGCTGCGACTCCACGCGCATCATGTCGGCCAGGGATTGGGTCAAGTGCGCGGCGCCGGCTTCCAAGTCGCGGTCGGGACCCATGGCGGCGGCAGTGGCTGTCGCGGTGGGTGTCAGTGCGGGTGCTGGGGTCGCGGGAGCGGTCTGTCGCCGCCGGTGGCTTCCGCTGCCGCTGGCAAATAGGGCCGAGTCAGCGGGGGCGGTGGTGTTGGCACTGGTGGTGGCAGACAAGGACCGCATTCGGTGCGAC
This sequence comes from Blastocladiella britannica, assembly GCA_025349905.2. Taxonomy (NCBI): domain Eukaryota; kingdom Fungi; phylum Blastocladiomycota; class Blastocladiomycetes; order Blastocladiales; family Blastocladiaceae; genus Blastocladiella; species Blastocladiella britannica. Next base: position 46,660 of record MU624570.1, read on the forward strand.
GCCTTGAGCGACGCCACTTGCGCGGCGGTCGCGTGCACGTCGCGGGTCATACCTGCCAGCTGTGCGGCCAGGGACGCCAGAGCCGCGCGTTTCTTGTTGGAAGTCCCATCGCCGCCAGCGTCGCCGCTGGTGCTGCTACTCGTGGTACTGCCGCGCGGGCTCGGGTCTCTTGCCTCCCCACTCCCACCACCGCCCGGCGGTGCTGCCGGTGGGACGAGCGTCTCGGCCGACGCAGAAGGCGACCCACCGGCGCCCGCTCCACCACCAGCAGCACCCGCCGCCGCCGCCGCAGAAGTGACGCCGTCGGTCCCGAGCTGCGGCGACGCCACAGCGTCCACGAACGCCAGCGTGTGCATGGCCAGGTCGTGCCACCGGTCCATCCAGAACGTCTCGGACGCCCACAACGTGTTGGCCACCTCGGCGACCTTGCAGTACTCGTTGTACAGCCGCTCCAGCCGCACGTCGTCCACGACACCGTTGCTGCTGCTGGTGGTCGTGGTGTGGGTGGGCGAGATGCCCTGTGGGCGCGTAGTAGGTGCCGTGGTGGTGGCAGCGGTGACAGAAGGGCGGCCGGTCGAGTACGGAGACGCGACGTGCGGATCATCGTTTTCGTCGTCATCGTCCTCGGTGGCATGGACCGTGTCCAAGTCCTCCTGCTCTCACACACAAAAATAATCAGTCTCCGTACGCAATACCCACCGCAGCAAAACAAGTGGACGTACCGACTCGCTCCCGGACACGCTCGGGTCCTCATCTTCTTCGAAATCCTGGGCGGCACTCGCCACCACCCGCGGATGCCGATGCCTCGGAGCCGCCGTCGCCGCCTCCAACACCTCCCGCACGTCCGGGTGCGCCTGCGCGTACTCCACCGCGCTCCACCCGTTAGCGTCGGTGCGGTCGACGCTAGCCCCGTACTCGAGCAGCACCTGCACGACGGCCACCCGGTTATCCCGTGCCGCGTACATGAGTGCGGTCCCCCCATGTGCGTCGGTACAGTCAACATTCGCTCCGTGGGCCAGCATGGCTCGCACGTAGGGCGCTTTCCCCAAGTACGCGGCCAAGATGAATGCCGAGATGCCACGCACACACGCGAGCCCCGTTTCGAACGCGTGGTGCGCGTCGGAGGCCACGGCGGCGCACAGCATGTCGAAGATGGCGATGTGCGTGTGGTGCGCGGCAAAGACTAAAGAAAGGTTCCCCGCGGTGATTTCGAGCGTGTCGACACCAAAAATGCAGGCAATGAGTGGAGTACTGTTGTTATTCGCGTGTCAGTACCTCTGGAATGTCCAAATAAATGAAGAAAAAACGTGTATACCGGCCCAGCGAATCGGGCGCCTGCGCGTCCTCCTCGAGCGTGCCGTCGCGTGCAAACTGGTTGAGCAAGTGCGCGACCGCGCGCACGTTGCCCGCCAGGACCGCGAGCACCAGCGGCGTGGCCTCGTACCGCAAATGCGTCGGCGACGAGGAGGGCGATGACGACGACGAGGACGACGCGTTGTTGCCGTTGCCGCGCTGACCTCCGGGCGACATCGGGTCGCGTCTACCGCTACCGGTGGACGCGGTTCGGGGCCGGCCGACGGTAGACGCGACGCTCGACGATGCCGACGGCGACCGCATCGGGCCGCCCAGCTGTAGGGGCCGGGACGCGTCGCCGCTGTTGCCGCCGCCGCCGCCTCCAGGGGACGATAACGACGGGGTGGTGGAAATCACCGAGGCCGAGGCGCCCAGTGGGGCCGCGGTGAATGGCGAGATGGTGTCGGCCGAGTTCCACGCGAACCGCGCGCGCGTGTCGTCTTCGTCGTCGTCTTCGTCGTCCACTTCTTCTTCCATTTCGTTGTTGTTGTTTTCGTCGTCGTCGTCGTCGTCGTCGTTCTCATATTTGACGGCATAGTGCGCGGCGGGCGACAAAGAGGTAATTGCTGCAGGACTACGGCTTCCACCACCATGATTGCGCGGTGCCGGTGCCTTTGGCGGCTGGTGTTGGTGTCGGGCCGGCGAGTGCATGAATATGTCTATTTTCAAAGAGCTTGGCACGGGCCAGATAAATAGAGTACGGTCGGTCGGTCGGTCGGTATGATACAAGAATAAGAATACAAATTGGATACCCGACGAGGAAGGAAAGTTATCGTTGGCTTGCTGCAAGGTTGTTGCAAAAAAAAAGGGGACAGTAAACAACGCTGTACTTTTTGGAAAGTAAGAGGGGCGTTTTGGGCAAGCTGAGCTTTTTTGTGCTTTTTGTGAATTAACTCCCAAAAATCGCTGAGGGAAGGAGCACTCGGTTTTTCACTCCTCCTCACCTCGGATTTCCGTCTCCAATCCGACTTCCCCTCCTCTTGGCGGCGCTGTCGTCGTGGTGCCTTCCTCTTCATCGGATGCTGTTGCGGCCGAGTTAAAAAAGAACCATCTGCGTAACTGCATCGTCTCAAGCATCGCTGCCCGCAACTTGGAATCAAACGCCAATACGATCAGTGGATCACATAAGCCCGTGAGCGCGATCATGACCACCGTTGCTATATATTTTTGTTTGGTCTCAGTCAAATGAATGGTACTTCATAGAAATAGAAAAAAAAAACTGTACCAACTTCCAGCTCCATCGGCGCTTGCTTGTCATAGAACGACCAGTATACGGTGAGCACGCTGTCGGGAATCACTGTCAATCTATCTCTTTAAGTGGTGAGTGAATATACTTTTCAGTCGAAGGCTCAAAATACCCAAGAGCCAGCGTTGACAAGACTCCTCGCATCGCAAACCGGCGCTGGACCACGAGTTCCTTGACAAAGACACTTGCTCGCGAGGTTGCACCAATGTTCGCCCAGGACTTGGTCATGACTACATTGCCATGGCTTAAAATGCTGTACAATGTCGAAAAAAAGATTAGAACGATCCCATGTACCTCGACTTTTCAAAGTAGACAAGGGAGGAGGATCGTTTAGTTCCTTAACATTCGGGGTCAGCGACCCTTTAGCCATGGTGCTGGTGGTATCCGCGACCGACTTTTGAATCAGCATCTTCCGGAGCTTCCAATAGCATATGGCATTGGCACCTATTATCATTCATGAGAGCTCGGATCCACATCTCCCAACAAAGAAAACGAACCAATAAGAAACGCAACCGAAAACAACAAGAGCATGACCCCACCTGTACCGGCCCACGCCGACATGAGCGGTGCGCACAGCATCCCCGATTCGGTAAGCACCACTTGCGCGCTCGAGTTACCTGCTGTCCCACCTCCCGCAACCGCAATGGACGCGCCAATGCACAGGAGCATGGTCCGGGCCGACATGCGACGGACTAGTGTCACCATAAAGATACGTTCCAGGGCCATGGCGGTGGTGAGCAGGACCGAGTAGGATGTGAAGAACGAGCCCAGGAGCGAGAACTGGGTGCAGAGAGACTATATCTTATTGGATCAGGATCTGGAGTAAGAATAAGAAATAGAGATTTACCTGCGACCACTGGTCTTGGTACCAGACAAGAGCACGGGCAATGGTACAAAAGGTCATGTAGCAAGCGTTTCCAGAGCTGTTCAAGAAGTTATGTGAGCGAACACAACTTCATGAAATGGCAGTAAAACGGAACCATATGGTGAGGAACAATCCGTTCCACGAGTAAATGGCCAGCTCGACGCGCAACTTGCGGTTCCGAAGCACCGTCAACACCAGCGCGGCATTGAACACGGCCACGATCGCATTCAAGATCATGGTAATTGGCATCCATGTTCGTGCAATGTCCTTGTTGTACCGGTTGGAATCCCAGGGCAACTTGCCTTGCGCTGACAACGAGTGATCCATATATTATTGGAGGGAATAATGGTAGTGGGGAATGGCTGAAGGTATCCCTTTCGATATTACTACCAAAATACTGTTGCTTTCTTCCGAAACTGATAATGCTGAACTCCGCTCCTCAGCACCCTCATTAGAGGTCTTGCGCAAAAACGGAACGGATTTGGCGGAATGGAACTACTTTTATGAGTAAAATGCCCCATCTGCCTGCAAATCCGTTCCATTTTTTCGAAGGAACGGAACGAACGGCTCCATCTTTTTGAAAAAGGGAACGGACCGAGGAAACCCACCAAAACCACTCAGATTTTCATGCAGCTCTTGTCCTGCGCGCCTCCGAAAGTTGCCGCTTTTCCACAACACGTTTATACACCAACCTTACCACGGTGGCGTTTCCATATGGTGGCCTCGGCAGCTGGGGTATAAAGAGCACCGGCGTCGCCGGGATCCGGAATTTTTTTT